>JADBJO010007821.1:7500-30000 GCA_016801955.1 Conus betulinus
TATGCTTTCATATATTGTTCGAATACTCCGATATTGGATATTGTTTATACTTACCACTGAATTTATAGTAAAATACTTGAATCAATAAGATGTGTTAATAATCATAAAATTCAAACATTTAGAGACAGATTTTGTTGCAATCAAAACAAACAAAAGGTTCAAAACTGGTTTTTTTTTTTTTTCAAAAGTGTTTCACAATCAAAGAAATTTTGGGCCTGTCAAACTGGATTAAAAAAGTGGTTTGCAGGTACCCAACTTCCAGTGTTGGGCAGTCCCCCTCAGCCCCTGTCCCCTTCATTCTTTTTGCCTCCCTGGAAACACGTTTT
The DNA here is from genome assembly GCA_016801955.1 of Conus betulinus. Lineage (NCBI taxonomy): Eukaryota > Metazoa > Mollusca > Gastropoda > Neogastropoda > Conidae > Conus > Conus betulinus. The sequence goes on from JADBJO010007821.1 coordinate 7,827, forward strand.
CAGAGTGGAGAATTTCTCAGTTGTGCATAGTATTGCTGCTTTCTGGAAAATCTGTGCTTGAATTCACCGTGTTTTCTGTTGTTGATAATGTTTCTGCCTTTTCTCTTTGCCATCTCTTAAGGCCCATCTTCCATGTCCATTTAGGTATAAAGAAATTTTCAGTTTTTGGCGCTCTTCGCCAACAATTGTTTTGGTAACTACCATAAGAAAAAGTCTTGTAAGAAAAAAAATTAAGGTAGAAATGTACTGAAAATGATTAGAACCTACTAGTACAGTAAACCTGTTGTCCTTTTCTCAATTTCTAAATGGCATAATTGTCATTCGTTTGTAAATTATGAACATACACCCTAACCACCCACCTGCATACTCCGTGTGTGTGTGTGTGTGTGTGTGTGTGTGTGTGTGTGTTTAAAAACTGGGGACTATCCTACTACATCCTACCAGCTCATTAATATTATTTTCAGCCATTTTCACTTTGTTTTCATTCCAGTATGTTCAACTGTATATTATCCTCAGAATTTCCAAGTTCAGTCTTTGAGATACTTTCAGGATCGGTATGTGTGTGTGTGTGTTTAAATACTGGGGATCACCGCCTACTCCCCACCTGCTCATTAATGTTTTGTTTCAGCCATTTTCACTTTGTTTTCAATCCTGTGTATTCAACTGTATATTTTTCAAAGAATTTCCAGGTTCAGTCTTTGAGATTATTTCTTGATTTGTCTCTCTTTCAGCTAACACTTTTTTGTATGTTTGCTGTGATTGCCCTGATACTGTATTGGACATTTGCCTTGACTGACATCAAACTTTATATGACTTGTGTTTTGATTGCCTGAACACTTTATGTGCCATGTGTTGTAATTGGCCTCAAACTGTGACATGTGCTTTGATGACCTTCACTCTGTAATTGACATGTGCTGTGACCTCCTTCACACTTGCATGCGTGGGCTTGATTGGTTTTACATTAAATGTGGCGCAGTTCACATGCCATCTATGTGACATGTACTTAAATGGCGTTCACCCTTTATTCTACAGTATGCTTTGATTGCCTCAAGCTTTATTTGACCTGTGCTTTTATTGCCCTCGCCTGTTACGTGTCATTTGCTTTAATTAGTCTTGTTGCAGTTCATGTGACATGTGCTTCAGTTGCCCTCATACTCCATGTGTTATGTGTGCTTTGGTTCTTAGGACACTTTAAGGGAAACGTCTACTGTTTGTCCTGGTTTTTTCATTTAAAGGTGATTTGTGTTTTGATTGCTCTCATACTTTTTTTGTGGTGTGAGCGTTGGTTATCCTTGCACTTCATGTGACATAGGCCTTGACTGGCCTCACGCTGTATGTGAGATCTGCCTTCACACTCTGTGCCATGTATATTTTGTTTGCCTTCACACTCTGTGCCATGTATATTTTGTTTGCCTTCACACTCTGTGCCATGTATATTTGTTTGCCTTCACACTCTGTGCCATGTATATTTGTTTGCCTTCACACTCTGTGCCATGTATATTTTGTTTGCCTTCACACTCTGTGCCATGTATATTTTGTTTGCCTTCACACTATGCATGACAATGCATCTGTTGCCTTGACCGCTTGAGTGACAAATGTTTTGACTACCTTAACATTGCAAGTGATTTGTGGATTAAATGCCCTTACGCTCTTGTGACATACATTTTGATTGCTCTCACTTTTTATGTGATGTGCTTTGATCAAATTGCACTTCATATGTTTTTAATTGCACTGAAACTTTATGTGACATGTGCTTTGACTGTCTGACGTTTCATGTGATTTTATGTTTCGATTGACCTTGTAGTTCATGTGATGTTTGCCTTGATTGTCTTCATACTCTTAGCTGTTTTTCAGTCTCTTTGGATTGTCCTCACATTTTATGGGGTGTATGGTTTGATAGCTTGTGCTCTTTAGGTAATAATGCTTTTGATTGTCGCAACACATTATGTATGTGTTTTAGGCTCAATAGATTTTATATTGTTTTGTCAATGGTTGTGTTATTGCCATTTGGCACCCAGCAATTTACCAACATCTTGTTTTTTTGTGTATGGTTATTAAAACTTACATATCATCTGGCTTTGTGCTATCAGCATTGTATATGTATGCATTGTTTTGTGTTTTAAATGAATGTGTTTTTTTTCTTGTTGTTCAACATGGAGTTATAGGTGTATAACAGTTCCTGGGGATTTTATGTAAAATACAGTCTGTAACACAGCTTTTCTCTTCATCCTCACTGCTTGGTATGTAAGCATGGTTAAAAGAACACAACTTTTCTCCATTTTTGTTCTCACACTCAGTATGTAAGCTTGGTTAGTGGCTGTTTTCTAAGAAGTCCCACTTCAAGTGGTGTTTACTTGTGTACACCAAAACAGAGTTGTCTTATGGTCTCGTGCTGTCATGGGAAATGACGTGGCAGCTCAGTGGTTCCACTGACCATGTGCCATATCCATATTTTGTGCCATTTTATTTCTAGGTTTAAGTAATGCTGAAGGTTCACCTCAACTTCACGTTCTCCTTGGTAAAATATCTATGTAATTTGATTGGACAGACTGTGATGCATGGGTTTTATGCTAACATTGCAAGCATCAAGAGTGGATTTGTTTTGGGATTGTATCTTTGGGTTGTTACTGGTGAATAGTTCTGGTTTCAGCTGCATTCTACCCCGGCATGATCCCATAGAGCTGGCTGGGCTGTGAACACCATGACAGTATGTGCCCTGATGCAGTGAGTGAAAGACAGGAAGTCCTGGCGCACTGAGGCTCCGAAAGTATGTTTCTGGCATGCTTTGATCCAGGATTTTGAATTCTGTTGGATGCTTTGGGAATGGATTCTGTGCCAAGGTTCATCTGATCAGGGTGAGACCAGCATCTATAGCAGACCTGTGTCAGGACCGTCTGCTTCATCCAAACCTGGCCTAACATACTAAAGGCAGTCGTCAACACCCTGGTATGCTTTGTGCCATACTGCTGCCAGAAGTTAAAGTCCGATGGTGGACATGCATCTTTTCTGGCATGACAAAGTAGGGAAGACTGTTGTTGACCAGAATATGGGAGATCTGTTTTGAATTCACTTTGAATGATGTGACTTTGTGTAAAGTTGCGGTTTATTCCATCACATTTCGTGTTATGAAACTGAAATCATATATGTTGACATCGGTGAAGCATGGAGACAAAAACTTTCTTTTGTCATGCAGCACATATTTGTTATGCAGATCTTCAAAAGAATACCTGTTTTTTTAATATAAATCAATTGCCTTCACATTTTGATTAAACTTACAGTTTTGTTACAGGTGCTGAGATTTTGCTATTAAAAAAAAAAAAAAATGGGAGTTTTCTCAGTGGAATACACTGGATACTTCTGAAAAAAAGGAAACAGATTTGCAATACAAATAATTGTTAACCCTTTGTCTGGCTTGATCACTTGAATTTTACAGTTTATTCATATGTAATTGAAAATGTTAGTGTCTTATTATTAACTAGAAATCAGTGTTAGGGTATCGGCTCGGTGAGATGGTTGCATTTTTTTTTTTTTTAACAGATTGTAATTTGAGTGTAAATGTATGAAATATATCATTCTTGGAGGTATATATAAATTTATATCTACATATTTATAGTGACCATTGCAGCTTGATTGTTGGTAAGAAGCAGCTTGTAAATTAACTAACAAATTAATAAAATATGTAATTTGTATTTGTATGCTCTTTGAAAAGTACATTGCCGTTTTTATTATTGTGACAAAAGTATCACACAGAGAGAGGTGATGGATTGGTTGCATTGATAGGAACTGGTGTATTCATGTGTGTGTGTCAGTGTGTATGCACTGTGCATTTGTGTGTGTGTGTGTGTGTGTGTGTTCTTGCCTTGTGTGTGTATTTGTGCTGTATATGCTGTCAATTATTTGTTAGTGAATGTAATGAAGTGATTGGGTGAGCAGGTGTGTGTTTGTAATTAAGTATGTATTGTATGAATGTGTGCACAAATGCTAGCTCCAGTAAAAAGAGTGTATTGTCCAGAATTTCACTATTTGTGCATATTTATGCAGTGTTTTTTTTTTCCACTCTCATTAATACTGTCCCCCATTATAAACCACATGCTGCTCTTAAGATACATACACTGTTGGATGGTTTCCAAGAATTTCATATGGCAATAATACAGAAATATTCAGGAAAATCATTACCAGCTCCCAGACAGTACTTCACATTATTTGTCATTTTCAGTCTTGTTATTTTGGAGTTTTTTTTCAACCGATGCTGTACGCCATTATCTTCAGTCTGCAGAAACTTGTTAATTGTTTCGCTGTGTTTTGGTGTTAATTCCCCACCCCCACCCCTGTATTCATCTCCTCTCAACCCTTCATTTTCCATTTCATCTCCCCTCCACCACCCCCCTTTCACCATTTTTGTTTTCTTTCTCCTTTTTTCTGACCCCCCCCCCCCCCCCCCCCCCCCCCCCTTTCCAACTGCTTATTGTGTGTGTGTGTGTGTGTGTGTAGCTTTAATTTGCATGCGTTTTGTGTCTGTTTTCTTCTGTTAAAAGCACCTCTTCTTGTGTGTAGGAACTTGGCTAAGACAAACCACAAGTGATTAAAAAGCTTTTACCCCAGTTTGTTTCCTTTCAGGTAAAAGTCAGACAATACTGGTATACAACTGGCTTTTTTTTTATCCAGTATTCTTGCAGTACTTGATGTAATGATCAATGAAAAAGTCCATTATTTTATCCAATAATGTTGCAATACTTGGTGTAGTGAAATGCTTATTATTAACAAGAAATCCTTCTTGGTTGAATAATGGATGAATGCATGAGAAATGAAAAATTAAGTATAATGATTGATTACATCTATGTCTACATTTTTAATGAGAACTGCTCAATCAACTGTCAAGAACATTTTTTTTTTAGTATAAAAGCATGACATTTAAGTAGCCGCGTTTGAAAAAAAAGGTTTTCTGAAACACATTTTTATAGTTTGTGAAACTTACCAATGATGTTTGTAGTTAAAGATATTTTCAATTTATTGACCATTAATAGGGGACTGGTTGGCAATATTCTCATTTTCTGTGAACCGTAATGGTTCTGTTATTCTTTGTATGTTGGGTATACAGTATCTAAAGTTATGCTAACTGATTGCAGTTTGAAAAAAAAATGATTTGGAAGACATTTGAGAACTGTACAAAGTTGTGAAAACATTATGTTCTCTTGAAAAATGTCCAGTCTTAACTAAAAGTGAACTTTATTTTTCTATATTAAATGATATATAATGTTTGAAGTTATTCAAGATAGTATAGTGATTCTGCTGAAGTATGAAAGGGGAGTCTTCCCAACTACTAGAAGAAATCCTGAAGAAAGGAAAATGGTTTGTACTGTGAAGTATATCTTGTATAGGAAAAATAATAATAAAAAAACAATTTGCTGGAAATGTACTGTGAAGTATATCTTGTATAGGAAAATAATAATAACAAAAAAAAACAATTGCTGGAAAGTAACAGTATGAAAGGAAGGAGTCTTGATTGAGAGATACAGCAAGCATAGCCAAAGCAAGCAAACAGAAAAAAAAGAAAAGGGGAAAAAAATGTTGTTAAGCAGGAACAAGACTTTGTTCGAATCAAGGACCAGTATGGTGAAGGACTACCATATTCCCATTCTTTATTAACAGTGTATAGTTTGCTTTTACATTTTCATAGTTTTAGTGTTCAGCATTTCATGTTGCACCTTTGTAGCTGTTTTTTAAAAAAGAAATACTGCTTAATTAGTTAAACATTTTAAGGTTTACTCAGAATAGTAAAGTGATTGCTGATCTATCTATCTATATCTATATTCTATCTATCTATCTATATATATAATATATATATGTATATATAAAACAAAATAGTAAAGTGATTGTGTATATATATATATATATATATATATATATATATATAATGATGGAAGGATTGTTAACCTACACTTGTTTTCCCCCACAACTTAATTGTTCAGCATTATATATATATATATATAGTATTAAAACTATTGAAAAATAAGAACATCTGTGGAGTGGGGATGTTGGAGGTGTGGATTTTGATACTATTGGTTCTTTTAACTACTGACTAAATCCAGCACTCAACAAATTGAGTGGCGCTTAGCAGTCTACAGGTTTTTTTACTTCAAATATTTATAGAAATGTCTGTGTGTGTGTGTGTGTGTATGTGTGTGTGTATAAAACGGGATAAAAAGATCAGTTTGATCAGTTGATCTTCATGACCAGAAAATTGTAGAAATTGTGTATATTGTATTTATGTCTTTTGTTAATGTGTGTTATTTGGGTTGATTTTGTTTTTGTTTTAATTTTTTGTGAACAGATTTTTACACATACCGTGCGGATATTTTGTTAATAAACAGATTGTATCATGTAAAGTGTAGTCATTGTAAGCACACGTGCGTGCGCGCACACACACACACACACACACACACACACACACACACACACGCACACACACGCACATGTACACACACACAGACACACACGTTGTGTTCTGAAGCTCACAGAAGTAATGTGTATGTTACAGGTTATGCAAACTTCTGACTGGAAAAAAAATTATCCCATTTTGTTGGGAAAAGGATAGATTCTTTCCATGATCATAATTCCTTTTTCATGTAACATTGTTGGAACTGAGACGAAAATGTGTCACTTTTGTTTTGTTCTGTTTTGTTTTGTTTTGTTTTGGTTTTCACCTCATATTACTCTTGGACAAGCTGAAGAAGTTGCTGTGTGTGACAAGTTTTGTGAATGGCTCTGTAGGAGAGAAAAGTCATTCAAGTGACAGCATTGTTTGTAGGGGATGAACACTCAAAAAAAAAAAAAAAAGGAAAAAACACATCCTCCATGATGTTGTTATCCACCTGTCAACCCCTGCCAAATCCAGTTGGACTGGAAACGATTGTTTTGACACTTCAGATTGAGGTTGTATCTCTAAATTCTCAGAAATTCCTGACTTGGAATTCCACCTTTTCTGTCACCTATAAGTCTCTTCCTCTCCCTCTTCCACCCCCGTCCTCTCTCTGTTTCTGTCTCTCTCTCTCTGTCTGTCTGTCTTCTCTCTCTCTCTCTTTCTGTCTGTCTTCACTTTCTGTCTTCACTCTCTCTCTCTCTCTCTCTCATCTGTTGTTTGAGTCCCTTTGAGACTCGTTTCTTAGAAGTCTTTTTTTCTTCTTTTCCTTGTTTTGGTGGTGGTGATAGTGGTATCTTAATTTTTGTGTTGTTGTGTTTTGTTACAATTTTTGTTTGTTTGTTTTTTGTTTTGCTTATGTTGTTTATGACATGCCAGTCATCTGTTGTGATCCGACGACTAGATTATGAAACTGTCCATACTCTGCAGAGTGCATGCTAGCCATCCGCTTTGCAACGTTTATTTGCAAGTCCAATATAAGTTTTTATTATTATTATCATTATTATTATCATCATTATATACACAGCTCGTCAAAGAGTTTAGGTTTTCAAGTGTATCTGGTCAGTTGTCGTTGTTTGGCTGGATGTCAGCTGCAAAAACTACTGAATCATTGTGTTGCTCACAACCTTTGGTGGAAAGCTGGGCTTTGGCTGAGAGATGAAGCCATTGAAGTTTGGTGCAGATTCATGTTGCTGGTCCGGATTGAAGGACAGGTCCAGGATCCGTACAACATCGAATATTCAGGCTTTCCCAGCTGCCCTTCCAGTTTGGCTTTTTTTTTTTTTTTTTTTTTTTTTTTTTTTTTTTGCCCTAGTCTGTCGTGTACGGGTGAAAAGAAATTAAAGCAGAGATGGTGTCTCTTTTGCACAGTTTAATTTTGAAGCTGTAAGGAAGATAGTAGCGGGCCACTATGTTGCAATATATATATATATATATGTATATGTGTGTGTGTGTGTATGTGTATATATATAATATATATAAAATTTGTATTTTTGTTTTCTGGTTGTTGGGGGGGGGGGGAGGGGGGGGGGGGGGGGGGATGTATATGTGAGAGAGAGAGAGAGTGGTACGACTTTCTATACTGCAAGGTGAAAGCCATGAAGAAGGTTTGTGTGACCGATAGATAGAATATACTGAAACTGAAAAACGATGCCATTCATGTTGTCACATCTGAACATTGGATGCTTGTCACAAAGTTTGTTGACTTCAGGCATAAGCAGAGGTCCAGCACCAGACAGGGAAGAGGCCAGGGAGAGCATTGTTACAGACAGCAGTTCCTTTGTCGTGTCATTATGGACAGCGGGTTTGGCTTGCAAGCGCAACAAGATCATGCCTTGTTTTCTCTGTATCAGCATACTTAGATCTGTGTCCCCATTATGATGATGCAGGGAGCTTTGTGTTTGTGTGTGTATGCATGTGTGTGTGTTTTGATTTCCTGAAATTTTTTTCTTTTTGCTGAATATGCCTTTAGCCTCCAGTCTATTTGACTATCCCAACCCCATTTTTCTCCCTCCTTCTCCCCCCCCCCCCCCCTTCCCCCACTTTTTCCCCCTTGAGATCTTCCATAATTGTCCATTTATCCCCTGCCCCTTCCCTTCTGTCCTCATGGTCCATTCCAGCGACTGCAGCTTTCAACAAAGCGCTATGCCATTTTTTTGTTCTTTGCTGTCTCGTACAATTGACAACATGGCAGCTTTGCTAAAGTAGTCTGGCATCTGGGCAATAAGATTACATTCCATATTGAACATATTGGACTCCATTTTGCCCTGTTACTTGCCTTTCACATATTCTTTTGATCAATTCTTGAAACTAAGAAGGAAAAATCGGAGTGTCACATTGGCTAGCACGTTATGTGTGCCCAGAAGTCTCACGCTGTTAAGGGATATCAATACTTAGACTACTGTTAGAAGTATTTGTAAATTTTGCACATAAAAGTGTGTGTTGACAGGTGTCTCTTTTAAACTATTTTTAGGGGTATGTAAATTTTGTACATAATGAAAATGTGTGTTGGCTGGTATGTGTGTGTGTTTTTTTTTTTAACTATTGTCAGGGGTTGTATATTTTGCATGTTAAAATATGTGTTGGCTGGTGTTTTTCTTTTTAACACTGTTGTTAGGAGTCTGTAAAAATTTTTACTTAAAATGTGTGTTGGCTGGTGTCTTTTTTAAACTATTGTTAGGAGTAGTTGTAAATTTTGTACTCCCACCCCTCTCTCCCCACTTGGATTCGCATTCCCTCCACCAATCCCACCTACATGCACACACACACACACACACACACACACACACACACACACACACTACACACACACACACACACACACGCACAAGAACCTGTGCAAACTAAAGATACTCCAAAGCAATAAATCATTAATCACTTTTTTGTTTTCAATACAGTTTGCTTTTGTATTCTTGCTGTTGAGTTAGCTGCTGGATAATGTCTAGCCATTCCCTCCCTCTCCTCGCCTACCTCCCACCCTCTTCTCTGCAAGCGCATCGGCTCATTAGAATAAGAATCGCTGTTCTGTACACAGTCACCCCCATTCCCTTCTCATGAAGAGTTTGTTGAAGGAGAACGAACGTTGCTGCCCCTCCTGTCCAGTCATCACATCCTACCCCCACCCCCTAACACCAATATCTTCGCATGCATCCTCCTCCCCCCCCCCCCCCCCCCCCCCTCCAACCACTCACTCCCATGTCACCACCCAAACTCTCCCGTCCTCGCTCTCCCACTCGTCAACATGTTTGCAAGTGTAAGTCCATTGAGTAACAGTTTTAAACATCTATAAAGACACGCAGGGTGGGATCAGTGTAAGTCCATTGAGTAACAGTTTAAACATCTATAAAGACATGCAGGGTGGGATCAGTGTAAGTCCATTGAGTAACAGTTAAAACATCTATAAAGACACGCAGGGTGGGATCAGGAGGGGGCGGGGGGGGGGGGGGGGGGGGGGTATACCCTTTCACAAATGCTTGCGTGCAGTTACACATGTTGGCAAATGAGTACACGAGCAAAAGCAATGGCTATATATATCTGTTGTACTTAACACTGGCAGGTTTCAGTTATCTTGCCTTTGAAGTCCGATTGGTGTTATGTACATGTGTTTATATTCATTTTTCCTTTTGTATTATTATTCTTGATCAAATGTAACCATTTTAACTCTATATGATTTTCTACATTTTAGAACACTGTACATTGCTCTAGATGGTGCGTTTAAATTTGATGGTTTACAGACCAACTTGTTTAGCTTATTTCTTTATTATGGAGAATGCATTTCCATAACAAAAAAGAAAATAAGATTAACACCATGGGAAGTAAAACTGCACCATGTCACTGTGAAAGCAATGACAGGTGTTGGGCATATCAGAGACTTGTTTGATTTAAAAGTGAGAGATTAATCAAATAAAGCTTCAAAAGTTAATAAACGGTGTGTGATAAACAAGCAGAGGTGTAAAGGTTTTTCAGACAAGATCACTCTATGACAGCAGACCTTTGGGTTGCTGCAGTAGATTTGTGAGTAGCAGCAGCATTGATGATCTGCATCCGAGCTCCATGAACCAATGTGGTTACTTTTTGCTACGGAAATTTGGAGAGCATAGCGAAAATATAACAGATAAATGTGGAGGGCTTGGGGGAGTCGAGTGGCTGAGCGAGGGGGCGGAAAGGGGAGGGGGCCAGCGTACTTGGAATCTGCTAACTGCTGATGAAAATGCGGAGGCTGACGGGGCTTGAATGGCCTTTTTTTTGGCTGGTTCCAATCGTGCGGGTAAAGGGAGAGAGCATTCATACTGCTCTGTTGAACTGTGAATGGCTTGCTGCTCGGCGTTGTGAATAGCCTGCTGAGCAGCAGCGTTCGAGGTTACTTGATCGGCGAAAGTATTAGGGCGGAATTTTGTGCGGGTATCGGACGCAGTCTTCATAAACTTATCGGTGATAAAGCTGCAAGCGTGCCTGGGACTATATTTTGAGCGAGGCAACGAGGCGCAGTTGCTTCCTGCGGTCTTTCAGCAGAAAAAGTTCAAGGTCGCAGAGGTCTGTCGTCCGTACAGCATGCCTGTCTAGATTCACGATCTCGTTTGATGAAGCAATGGGATTGCCGCACTTTTCTTTTTTTTCTTTTTTTTTTTCCTTTTTTTCTTTTTTTTTTTACCTATTGTTTTGACTGCCTCTGTGGTTCTTTGTCCTCAGTGTCTAGAATGTTATATATATATATATATATATATATATATATATATATATACAGTATTATTAGCCTTGTTTGTTTTCGGTTGATTTTGTAACCAATTTTCAATTTTTATGAGGGGGGGGGGGGGGGGGGGGGGGGGGGGGGGCCGAAATCAAGCGAAATAGGTGGCGCACCCAGCTTTGGCCTCGAGTTATCTGCCTTTAGGGTGTCAGTAGTGTTGACCATGATTTTGATTATCCAGATTTGTAAATTTAGCTGTATGTGTAAGTTTATCTTTCTTTGTTTCTCCAGTTACCTGCCTTTAGGATGCCAGCAGTGATTTTGATTTTTCAGATTTGTAAATTTAGCTTTATATGTAAGTTTATCTTTCATTTGTTTCTCCTTCAAGATGGGACTTTCCCGCAGCGTGATGACAGTCCTGTGAAAGCACCGAGCGGTTAGCTAGGCTATAATGCAGAACAAGCATATCTGTGAAAGTCGCCTTTGCAAAGTAATGGGCCGTTTAGTGCCTGGACAAAAATATCGAGGCGTGCAGAATGTTTTCGTGTTTTCATAATCCAGTTAGCAGTGACATGGATAACGGAATGTTTTAACAAGCTTATCTGATCTTCTGCGGGATTTGGCCACTATCAGGTGTGCAAGGGTGAACTTGGAGATGGGGGAAATCCTGCTCCACACTTCAGTTGTCAGGTGTTACCAAGATTCGAACGTGTAACCCCCAGAGTTGTATGTTATAACCAGCTGTCGCTTGCAATACTTCTCCTACGTTAAGATTCTGTTTCATTTCGAATTGCCCTATTTGTTTGAAACGATGGTGTTGGGGTTTTACAGTGTTTCCCAAACTTTATGCTTTAAAAAAAAAAAAAAAAAAATTTCGTCGATTTGCTTTTCCCTCACGAGTGTAACCAGATAAATCTATGTAATCAGATAAATCTATGTAACCAGCCTGTTTTGATTGCGCTTGTCTGCACAGTCTGTGGTAAACTTGAACACTGGCATTTTCACAGGAAGTACCTGTGCTAGCCGAGCAAAGCTTGACAGAATGAAGAACCTTACGCGAAGATTTCAAGACATGGTAAAGCCTTTAAATGTGTACGCTCGGTTTTAGTTGTATTGTGAATCTTTCTCTGCTGACACTTTCTTTTTAAAAAGAAATTGTGACGCGTTTCAATCATTACTAGGCCCCTAGTACTTTAACAGCATGAATGATATTTGATGCATATACAGCCCAAGAAATTGTAAATGGTATCATACCAGATCAGACCCATGAATCGAATTTCAATGAAGCAGTAGAGCAGATGGAAATGAATGTTTTAATGATTGTTGATTAACGATAGGCCTGCTGACACAGATACAAGTGGCCAAGTGAAAATCAGACCACATGTAAAACAACAACAACAACAACAACTTGTACTTGCTGAGAAAATGTTAGTTTTCAAGTTTACCACAGATTTGATCACATGAAGGTAAGATTGAGACTATATGACTTGATCATTTATGCTAATCAAAGCAAGTGAAGCATTGTCAAAGCAGGATATCAAAGACTGCCTACCTTATTAAAAAAAAACCCCAAAACCCTCAACTTCACTGTTGAGGCAAAAATCAAATGTGGGATAATCCTGGAAAAGAAAATGAAGAATGCGTCAAGGTCAGCGTCAGTTAATAGAAAACATCATAGTGTTACATTGAAGTTATACGAACATTCTAGTTTAGTGACGCGTTATACCTTCACTGCATCCGTTTGAATGCTTTGATTTTCGTCATGCAATGTGTTTCTGTGTGCCTCCCAAACTTCGAATTATCCGTTTCCCACCTTTAACCTTTATTCTTGCCTTATATAATTTATGTGGTGTGTATTTAGGCCTGTATGTAGAACGAGGGAGGCAAAGTGGCTCATTGTGGTCACATTCTTGGTATATTTTCATAGGTGAAGGATATTATTTGATATTAAAAAAATTATCGAATATACTGTCGTGTATGTTTTTCTCTTTCTCTCTCTCTTCTCTCTCTCTCTCTCTCTCTCTGGCTGTATGTGTGTGTTTGTGTGAGTGCGCGCGCGCCCATGTATATTTCTTGACATCCTCTCTGTCCGTCTCTGGCTGTGTGTGGGTGTTGGTGCGAGAGCACGCGCGCCCATGTATATTTCTTGACATATGACGGTTTTTCACATCACGTTTTAACCGATTCAGTTCACAAATCCGGAATCCAAAGAAGACAGAAGTAAAGAGTTAATGCTGTCTTGCCACAAGATTCCAGAAGGTGCAGGTGGTATTGGAGACGAAGGAATTCTTTTCCAGATAATTTACATTTTCTCAGTGAAATGTAATGTGTGAGCGACTCATGTTGTAACTACAGATAACGGAAAAGAACACTTCCCGACTCACGAAGCAATTCTGTGATTTGAATACCGCCATTCTCCCACGTGTTTTGTACGAGTTCCCCGACGTACACTAGGGCAGTCGGGGATTTCACAGCACTCTAGCTCTGCGCTCGATCATGCGCAACATCATAGAGGTGATGTCAGTCCTGTCCTTTGCGTGGTGCATCCGCTAAGACGTCTTCCTCAGTTCAGCCTGCCTGGGGTTTGCCCACGAGCCCATCTCTGTGAGGCGGTTTCAGGGAGTTCTGGCATTTAAAGATCCAAACGCTTAACGGCGTCCAGAGTTGTCTGCTGGTCAGCATTAAAAAAAACAACAACAACAACAACAAAAAAAAAAAACACAGGTAGTTCCAAAGCGAGGTGACTGACTGTAGGCGGAAACTGAAACAAACTTAAAAAAATATTATTCCGCTGAACAAAGAGACAAACAAATCTACTTTCTCTATTCGTCTGTCGGTGAAAGAAAACAAAAATGAGCGCATTAAATTTTGATGATGAATTGATCAAAGGGTTGACTAATAGGTGTTCAAGGTTGAACAAAACCAAATTCATCGAATTAAAGAAAATTGTTCAAAAGGTGAACTGTAACAACGAAGCCTGAAAATTATGGTGTGGATCCGGCTTCTCATAGGACACATCCAGGATCTGTTCAACCAAGATTTGGCAAAAACTCGACCTCATTGATCGGTGGGAGGGGGGGGAAGAGTCTTAGATTCTGCAACCAGCTAAGCCTTGCTGTCGTGGTGACTTCATTTCTTCTTTCTGCACTCATGGTCAGTTCGTGTGGAGGTTGCCAGTGTCCACAACTTCATGGGGACTTTCCCTCGATGGATATGATGCTATCCTCCGGAGGGGGAGGATAGCGCCCTGACTGTTGTCATTAGCTGCAGGCTTAGGAGATGAAGTCCTACAGTGCGTGAACACCACCAAAGGGACTTGAAGCAGTGCAGTGTCTCCTTTGGTGGGTTACCTGATAACGACTTGATACTGACTACTCTCTGTGGATTGCTAATGTCAGCCGGGGCTGCGGCAGGACAAACCAAGGTGTGTGACCGTGGATGGTGAACCGGAGCTGGCACGGAAGATGACACCGATTAAAAAAGAAGAAGAAAAAAAAATCCAGGAGAAAGATGGAAATGGTCTAAGGACAAACCATTCCATTTTGGTACGGATCTGGATCAAAAGGTGCAGCCTCGATCCGTTCAAGACTACAAACGAACCACAAAAGTGATTTTAATGGAATGACATGGAAATATGGAATGTAGTATAAAAACAAATTTATTGAATTTGAGCGTTGATCCAGAAAGGTAACCCAGATCAAAGGACAGATCTAACAGTCGTTCAACAGTGTCAAATCTAGTTTCACTCTGTCTGTTTTTCTTCTCTCTCTCTCTCTCTCTCTCTCTCTCTCTCTCTCTCTCTCTTCCCCTTATCCATACGTGTCCGGTGCATGGAAATTTTCAAATTTTTCAGTTTCAAACTGCAATTTGTTGTCGCCTTTGTTGAAAAGAAACTTTTAATCATAATCTGTCTGGCCACTGTTTCGCCATTCACACTTTCATTCATTAGATTTGTGCCCTCCACCAGGCGACCTTTACTTTCGTCGCCTGAACTTTCGTCGCCGTTTTTAGTACTTTCGCCGCTTATATTTTTGCTGCTTTGGATATGTGTCTTCCTTTGGTGTGGAACTTTTTTCCCTTTTGCACCGTAAATCTTAAAACGTTTGGACAAGCAACTTTGTGGAATATCAGGCGGATTTTTCTTTACGTCAGAGCATGTACACCGACAGAACATGAACGCTAAGAGGTTCATTTTCCGGTGCACTGAGTAACGGTTATATCCACAGCCAAAGGACACACCTTAGTCAGAAGTGACTACGTTTTATGACAAGAAAAAACAAAACGTGTCCTAATGGAAGTGCAGATTTGATGGCTGCCAGTTTAGATGCTTCTAAAAATGAGACCATTTAAGGCAAGCTTTTTGGGAGAAATGGTCTTAAGTGGACACCAGATCCTGGCACTAGTCTTGTCTATCGGTGTAAGAATCTTCAATCTTGAAGGCGGATAGGCAGACAAACTGAGAGAGAGAGAGAGAGCTCTACACCAGTGGAAAAAAGACTGCTTTCTGTCCTGTGAAACATGCCCCGCCAAGCGGCGAAAGTGTGGACGGCAAAACTACAAGCTGGAAAAGAACACAGCCTCTGCTTAGGAGGATAAAAAACAAACAAAAATTTAATCCGTTTGTGTGGGTGTATTTGTCTGCCTATTATGATGACAGAACCGGTCTCCACGAAGCTTAGTGGAAAGATGGATGTGGCCGAAGAACGAATCCGTTAAATTTTGCAGTGGATCCGGATTGAAGTGCTGGATCTAGGAACCAATTAGGGAGAGAAAAAAAAAAATATAAAAATTATACTAAAACGACTAACCTGTTTTAATCAAACTTGGTTGAAAGAAGAAATGTACTGTGATGACCATTTCATTAAATTTTGGTGCGGATCTGTAGTGTGGAGTCTGGATCAAAAGGTGGACACAGGATCCGTTCGACTATGGCAGAGGTATATGCGCTCTCCGGAGTGCCCTTCTAGTTAGTGTATTGATCCTGCTGTCATAGATGATGATTTTTTGTTTTTACCGTCTCTGTCGTCAGTCCTATTTCATGTTGCCTTGCGGCTTATCTGATAAGCTCTGGGCGAAACACTGCCACCTTTCCTGCATATGATTGAAGCAATAAATAACACTGCGGAGGCCAGGACGTTTGTTCAGTGTTCATGTGTGTGTGTGTGTGTGCGCGCGCGCGTATGTGTGTGTGTGCGCGCGCGCGCGAGTGCGTGCGTGCGTGTGTGTGTGTGTGTGTGTGTGTGAGGATGATCAGACAAATTGCATGATGTTACAAAAGACAGTTTACGTTTCAGGCAGATATATGGGTTTTGCGATAAAATTTGGTGCTGTGGACCTTGTTTTAATCAATGTAATCGAACCTCAGAAACATATTCTCGTTTCATCTGTCGTAAGGAGATCCATAGCTTAGCATGTTTTTTCATTTGACATAGCTTTTACAGGCGGTTTGTCTCTACTATCTCTTTCCCAGCAAAGGATTTTTCTTTCATGTTGAGGTCTTGACAGCACTCAAGGACCTTTGTAATGTCGGCTGGATTATTAAAGTAAAAAACGGAAACTGAAAATAATCCATCACATCCGGTTTTCCGAACTAAAATGGCAGCTGAACAAAGATCAAAGTCATAACGAGGCTCGGCCCGGATTCATTTGTGGGTCATGACGACACGAGACTTCACGTTATCTTTGTCAACTGGTCACCGGTCTTGGTTTTTTATCGTCGAAAACGACATGCCT
Source organism: Conus betulinus (assembly GCA_016801955.1). Classification (NCBI taxonomy): domain Eukaryota; kingdom Metazoa; phylum Mollusca; class Gastropoda; order Neogastropoda; family Conidae; genus Conus; species Conus betulinus. Next base: position 24,665 of record JADBJO010007821.1, read on the forward strand.
CCAACCAATCCTCGGATAATTGTACTTTCCCTGACCCCTACCGTGTCTCCATTTTGTCAGTGGAACAAAATACGGCGTTGGTCTAGAAACGGGGTTGCTTAATTAATTTATGAGCTGCCTATCTGCGTTCGGAAGGAATAGAAAGGGAAGAGGACGGGGTGGTAGGAGGAGTGGAGAATACAGAAGGCCTGGGAGGGGTTGGGGTGGGGTGGCGGAAATGAGAAGGAAAGGGGGGTGGGGGGGGGGGGGGGGGGGGGGTGTCTAGCCTGTCACCAACGTGGCTCGTGTTTCACAACTAACTACACTAGTCCATAAGTGCTTTAATTTAAAATTCTCTCTCTCTCTCTCTCTCTCTCTCTCTCTCTCTCTCTCTCTCTCTCTGCTCCGTTCCTTCCTTCAAACCACGCCATTCCCACGAATGAAATAGACGTTTTAACACAATCTGCTAAAGATTAGAAAATCAACCCCGAGCAATAACAACATTTCATACCGTGATGATGGATTTCATTTACATCGAAGTGAGTAATAACACCTTACTGATTTTGGCATCAGATGAAACGCAAACACACACACACACACACACACACAATCACACTCACAATACAGCTGAAAGCCTACACAAACATGGTCATGCATTTTCACCATAGTATTTTGCACTTCTCTTCACAATCTGCCTATCGTGCTGGTCACTGAAACAGTACTCAAAAAAAAGCACTCCAAAAAAAAAGTAATCAACCTGCTCGTTGATCCTAAGAAGGGCCGCGTTTTGTTTTCGATGTATCTGCTGCATTTGATACTGAACATCACGCTACTCCTTCTTGTCTTTACCTTACATTGGGCATTTCTACTACTGCACTGTCCTGATTTCATTTGAATATCTTTCACCGCACTCACATTGTTTTCGTTAATATTCTTTCGTCTACTACAAACTGACAGTTCGGGAGTCCCACATGGACCTGTTCTGGGCCCCATCTTTTCGTCGCATATACTCATCCCTATCTTTGTGATACTGTCTTCGAACTCAATCTGTGTCGCTATAGTTTCTCCAATGACAATTATAATTCAAAATAACTAAAAATTTTGAAAGAGAGGGGGGTTAGTTACCACCAAGGACACAGACAGAGTACAGGACTAGACACGGAAAATGAAGCAAAATTTGAAAAGAGAGGTAGTTACCGCCAAGGACACAGACAGAGAGAGTACAAGGACACAGTCTAGTCCTGTACTCTGTTTGTCTGTGCCCTTGGCAGTAACTAACCCCCTCTCTTTTCAAATTTTGCTTCATGTTCCGCCCTCAGTCACTCCGTTTTGAAACTATAATTCAGGTGAATCGGCCCAACTGCCATTGACCATTCAGAATACAAAGTAGTGCATTTCTGAGAATACACTGGGATGCAATACAAAAAGCTCAAGATGGACATCGACAAGACAGAAAGGATTTTTATGGTTAAAAGAAAGTTTCTTTCTTCGAAGCTTGTTCCAACAGCTGCCCACTTAGACAACGGTCTCATCCGTCCATTTAAGTTTATTCGTAAACCTGGTGCTACACTCGATGGAACTCGGTCCTTTCATTGATGAATCTCTTCTATTTGTGGTCTGTGTTCTTGGGAATTCCACAGAATTGGTTATATTCGGTATTTTCGTCCTGCAAATACGTCAAACACCTTGATCTGAGCTTTTGTCATTTCATGGACGGATTGCAGTGACTCTTTTCTCGCAGGCTATCTAAAAATCTTATTCATCCGTTACTGAAAGCACAGAATATTTGTTTTAACAAATCTCCAAATCTCCAGAATCAACTGGCACTTTTTTTTTTTTTACATGCATACCCTCACACTCTGTTCCTTCATCAAAGTCCCCATCTGTTATATCACCTTTGGGCACTTGGGACATCAAATCTGAACGCAAGTGCTAACCAAAGCTATGCTATATTATGATTATGTAAGGGGACCCTGAATGGGGGTGGGGTGGGGGGAGAGGGTAGGACCGGGAGAGAGGGCTCATTCCGATTTTCCGTTCTTCGTTTCACCTTTTCCCATTCTGCCCCGGTGTCTAAGACCAGACTGACTCTTGGTTTGATTTATGAATATTTTCTAAATCTTAGTAATGTCTTCAAAGTAAAGTTTTGTGTTCGAAATTACACTTAAGTTGTGTTGGTCTGTTTGTAGTTCCTACAACAATTTGTGTTAGATCTATTTATTTCTAATTCTGTCTGTCACTCTAAGCACAGGAACACTGAAGTGCATAAGCCTGAGGTAAAATTACACTTGCGAAATGTTTGAATAGCTTGAACAGTCCCAAGACAAATACAAATTGATTTGGATTATTAGTACCGGAAAGTTGCTCCATATACCACCAGTAAGAGAGAGGGTGGAAGGTTGATCCTGTGTATTGTGATAGAGAACACACCCAATGTCCATCCCCCGGAGAACCACATCTTCCATCCCCACACGTCACACCTCAAGATCAGGAAAATAACATGTCCCTTTTAGCATGAAGGGTCTGGACTTATTATTAAGTTTTAAAAAGAAAAAGGGAAAAAAAGGGAGGGGGGTTCTCCCTGTTCATCATATAATCAGTTACCCTTGAAAAGATATATCACTTGAGTCAACCAATCTCTCTCTCTCATCCTCCCTCTACCTGTACGTTACTGACATGTGCGCACGTGTGCGCTCTCTCCAACACATCCTGTGCAGCATGTAGGCCTACACACACACACACACACACACACACACACACCATTCCGAAGTATAAGTCAATAACATCAAAAAGCATGTCGGTAACATTTGGTGGAATGAAGCTTGCCAGAGAGCAAAAGACGAAAAAAAGTTAAATTTAATGCTTATCTAAAGCACCAATCTATTGAAAATCATGTGGAAAGTCATCTTTTTGTACAAACGAAGTTTCAAATCATAAAGATATTCAGAAAGTATGGGGAAAATTGAAAACAATGAAGAATGGCGTAAAATTGCCACAATATCCAGTACAATTGTCTCATTGTGATTTGCCAACTAATTACGAAAAAGCCGAAGCCTTTGCTGATATGTTTGCAAATAACAGTCGCAGCGATGGACTGTCGGACAAAGATAGAAAGTACAGAGCAGAACATGAGTTACAGCTTAGTGATGAAGACACGGAACAGACCAGAAATCTATCTATTAATGCTGCAATTACGATAGGAGAATTAAAAGAATGTATCTCTAATCTCGGCAGCAAGAAAACATCAGTTGGGCTGGATGGAATTTCTAACGAAATGTTAGGTCATTTATCACTAAATATGTGTTGAATTTTTTTACATTTATCTTTCAAAAATGCTGGGAAAGTGGACAACTACCAAACGTATGGAAACAGTCATTGTTGTACCCATTCACAAACAAGGAAAGCCCCGGAATGATAAAAACAGCTATAGACCAATTGCGTTAACGTCACACACATGTAAACTTATGGAGAGAATTATATTAAGGAGACTTAATCACTATTGTGAAAAGTACAAGGTTATTCCAATTAATCAGGCAGGCTTTAGAAGAGGTAGATCAACCATTGATCACCTGATAAAACTAACTACTCAAATTAAGCAACAGTTTGCCAGACGAAAGAATGTTCTTGCTACGTTTTTTTGACGTCAAAAAAGGCTTACGACCAAGTGTGTGGCACAATCGACTACTGACAAAGTTACGAAAAGTTGGTATTGTGGGTAATATGTTTGATTTTATCAAAAGCTTTCTTTCTAATCGATCAATACAGACAAGGATTGGGAATACGTACTCCAATATTAGATCTCTTCATATGGGCCTTCCTCAGGGATCAGTCATTGCCCCCATCTTGTTCAATATTCTAATGTCAGATCTTCCTAGGGGGTTATCGAAAGATGCAGTTGTAGTTCAATATGCCGACGACATCTGTTTATGGATGAAAGTATCAATGAAAAAAAAAACTCCAACCAGAGCTCTGAATTACACCAAGAAGTTATATCAACACGAACTCGATAAAATAAGTAAATATATGACTGAAAATGGTCTTTCATTATCTCTTGAAAAAAACCAATATGATGATGCTTTTCAATTCAGGATACAACCCTGAAAAACTTCCTGTATTTTCTATCCATGGTTCAGTCATACGATATACTCAAACGACTAAGTTTTTGGGTGTTTATCTCACGTCAAAACTTTCCTGGACCAGCCATATTGAGCACATACTAACAAAAGCAAGAAGGAGCTTAAACTTATTAAAAATCATTAGCAAACAAAAGTGGGGACAGGATACAAAAGTATTAATACTACTGTCAACGTCACTTGTGCGTTCCAAATTGACGTATGCACAGGAGGGTTTTTTTAGTGCTCCACAACATTTACTGACTAAAATGCAAAGTGTTGACTGCAAAGCCTATAAACTTTCCCTAGGAGTTCCATTTCATGCATCAAATTTAGGAACCTATAAAGAAGCAGGTGTTTTACCTCTTGACGAGCTAAGATATCTTTCTGCTGCCAAATATGTTTTACGAAGCTCCTCGTTCGAAAATTTCACAGAGGCCGAAGTTTGCCTGAGTCCGATCTTCATTTTGCAAAAAGGGCTAAATCCATCCAATCATTAAAATCCATAAACACATTTACTTCAGATCTCTTAAAAAAATCAAAATTAAACAGAAAGGAAATAGCAACAAAACCTTCCTACTCACCTATACCTACATGGGAGATGAACAATCTGAAGCTTGACATAGATCACACAAACTTATCCAAAAATGATTCACCTAATATCCTGAAAAGTTCCGTCAGCTCCCATATTGATAACAAGTATTCTGAACATTTTAAGATTTATACAGATGGGTCTGTACTTGGGAACAGAAAAGTAGGAGCTGCCTTCGTTATACCAGCTTTAGAAATAGAGAAAACGGTTTCACATATGTGAAAAAATGTTTCTATTTTTACTGCTGAATTAATTGCAATATTGAAGGCCCTGAATTACATTTCTGATTTTCCGAAAAACATATTTCAGATTTTATTGTGTGTTGATTCTAAATCGGTCTTACAGGCACTTAAATCCTTAAACCAAAAAAATGCGATCGGAATTGATAATTGAAATTAAACACACTGTTCATCTTTTATCATTGAAAGGAACCAGCGTCACTTTCTGTTGGGTGCCTTCCCACTGTGGAATCGTTTCAAATGAATGGGCTGATCGAGCTGCAAGAAAAGGAGCAAACAATCATGATGGTTCAGTTCCAGTTAAGATGCTGTTAGATTTACAAGAAGGTTACACATGTTTAGTTAACGCGTCATACAAAATGTTTGACGAGAAACTTAAAAATCTAAAGTGTCACTACTACAGTCAGTACTGCA
>JADBJO010007821.1:32500-74156 GCA_016801955.1 Conus betulinus
ACTTTCTGCTGTATGACATGCTAGGCAGATTGCCATTGACTGCCAAACTTTCTGCTGTATGACATGCTAGGCAGATTGCAGTTGACTGCCAAACTTTCTGCTGATGGCACAGCTGATGACAAAGAAGATGTTATCAGAAGAAACTGGAACTAACTGGTAGGGAATCTCCGAAAAACATGGAAGTTTACCATCAGAAATATGTATGAGTTTACCATGGCATGGCACTGTACCACTGAATCACCCAAATATTAGGTCTTCTGATCTGATAATGTGCACTCCTGTCACGCTGAAAAATGAAAAGGGTGCATTGCAGGATTATTGTCAAGCAGTGGGAGGTCAACAGAAGATGTTGAAATTGTAAATTCATCTCAAAGCTGAAGCAGCTGGAGACAGTGTCTTGCTTTTGTTAGAACTGTTCTTACGGATTTGAAGAAACCAAAAGGGGTGTAGTCTGCAAACTTCTCAAGTGGACTGGTTAATTCATCATAATTTTGTAATCAGCATTTTTGCTTCTGGTATGAAAATGAAATGTTTGTCTTTTCAATAAATTTTATTTGATCTGTACTTAAAATCATGTGATCATTGCTTGAAAGGATTGTTCTAAGTCATGCAGAATTGGGGGAAATGTTGTGCCCTTTGAGGTAAAAATCACAAAAAGGAAAAAATATGTATTGTTTTTAAGAGGTTTCATCATGCATTGATGGTAAGCTATGGGGATATATGCAGTCTGAACAAGGTTTTATCAGTGTTCAGATTTTATCAACTCCATTAGAATCACTAGACCAGAATTGATTTTTTTTTGGGGGGTTGGGGGTGGGGGGGTTGGGGTGGGGTGGGGGCAGTGAACCATGACACTGTCAGTCAAAGAGTCGTTTAACAAACACAGACACTTGTTCGATGAAAAAAAGTTTGGCCTCACCTCTTAAATTTGCTGCAAGTGCCATAAAAGTGTAATCTATTTCCTTATGAAAAGTTCCAAACTTGTCGCAACGTCATGCTGAGAGTGACTAGAAGTGTCCATGAAGGTGAAGGTCTTCAGCATGAACTCCTGCCCCCCCCCCCCACTCCCACCCCCCTTCTGTTCACTGGTTTTAGATCACTCCACAGTCATACCCCTGTTAAAATGTTACTTGAGGTACAGTTACCCCAAAGTTTTCAAAAACAAGGGTATGAATACACCTTCCTCTGAGGTGGGTCAGAAACTCAGAAAGGAATGTTGAGGACCAACACCACTCTGAAAAGGCCCTGTAAAATGGCAGAAATTATATCTTGCACACACGTAAAATCCCATCACCAACATTTGGAAGAGTAGGCCAGTTTGGCCGTTGGTATGGATGACACGTTACACATAGCATGCACCCTGAGTGAGAAATGAAAGAATGAAGGAAGTAAGGAAAATGAGTGATCGATATTGAACGATACTGACTGGATGACACGGGAAATGACTGAATGAAGCGCCAGCTGGCTGTGCAAGAGAGAGAGAGGACTCTGTTAGGGACAAGAGGGGAAGGTTGGGATGGGTGCTAAGATAGGTAGATATTTACTTATTCTGGTCGTTTATCTAGCCTTGAGTGTATGTTGATCGGGGGAATTAAAGTATATGAAATGAAACAAATTTAGTAGAATTGGAGCATAATGCAGGGAGAGGGGTGGGGGAGGAGAAAGTTTGCGGGTGGGGATGGGGGGCATCAGGGTGGAAGGAGGACGGAATAGAGGAAGGGAGTGGGAGGGTGGGGGTGGTGGGATAACCACATATATCATATAATCGTAACTCTTTTATATTAATGTGTCGTACAACACAACAATGTCAGTTTAAAGTACATCAGAGGTCAAAATTTCATTAATAGTTATTGCCAGCACATTTTCTTTGCATTTAAATGTCTTGGTATCTCTACCTTGAAAAATGTTTAACACCCAGCTGACTTGCCAGAGAAGTGTATAGCCTGCTTTCTTTTTCTTCCCTCAACCCTTTCAGTAGTTCTGAGTTTGTAGCATTGGCAGCTACTCCTGCCTCCCCAGCTTTTGTTGATCTTTATGAATGAAGGGGTATCTCATTTTAAAACCTAATGTCTTAAAAAATTATTTTGTTGAGATGCTAGCAATTTCATAACAGAACTAACAATTTCACACACACACACACACACACACACACACACACACACACACACACACACACACACACACACACACACACACACACATATATATATATATATATATATCATAATTCCATGTCAAAATGCACTTTTTTATGTTTTAAAATACTCTAGATATAATTTTGTTCTTTGCATAGCTGTGTTTTTTAATGTAAGCATCATAGCCGCTCCAACTGTTCGGATTACCTGGTGACATTTCGGGTGCGTATGAGGAAGGAAGTTCTGTGTAAATGACCTCTCTTGGCAAGCACTTTTAATGCATGTTCATGAGCTAATAAATCAGTTAAGGTAGGTGAAATAGATGAACTAAATAAAAAACTATCTGTGTGTGTGTGTGTGTGTGTGTGTGTGTGTGTGTGTGTGTGTGTGTGTGTGTGTGCATGCGCTTGTGTGTACCGGTGTGTGTGTGTGTTTGTGTGGTATGTGTGCAGGTGTGGTGATTTAAACACACACACACACACACTCCCCACCCCCCCACTTCAGATGAAAGTGACGCTTTGAAATTAATTTAAGAACCCTATAATGATGTCAAGAGTATTCGCAAATACCAATAATTTTGTGCAGTAGGCTATGTAAGACGAAGGGTTCCATATTTCTTTCATCAGTTTTTCAAAGTTCATCCAGCTTAAACATGGCCATTTTGTCCATGGATAGTAGTTTTGAATGATTACCTTGGAGTACAATGTTTGAGATAGGCTCATTTCTTAGTTTGCTGTTTGTTTTGACAGGTCTTTTGCAAAGCTGTCTTGGAACAGCCACTGTCTAACCATTAGGTTTTGTGTAATTGAGTCATGTCCTTACTTACTCAGAGTATATAGCTTGCCTGTTCTACATCTCCATATTTGGTACTATGGGGAACTCTACAGAGCTCTAGACCCATCTGTTGCATGGCAGTTTTTCAGGGCAAAAGGAAGATGCTGTTCTGAAGAACAAATAAGCAATGATATTTGGAAAATGGTTAATAACTTTAGCAAGCTTAAAAACTTATTTTATGCGATGTTTGCCATTTTGTGTTGAGGGATAAAGAGTGAAAACTTGTGTCAGTGAAAAAAAAAAGGAAAAAAAGATGGTTTCAGGACTTTTGTATTGCAAATTTTTACCTGTCTGAAGCCAACAATACTCCTCCCACTGCTACCCACTCAACAAAAAAAAAACACAAGACGTCTTGGTGTCATCAATCATTTCACATACTCCAGCACTCTCTCTCCATATATATATATATATATATATATATATATATATATATATATATATATATATAGCTGAATAGTTAAGTAGTGGGGGAAAACAAGTACAGGCTAACAATTCTTCAGTTGTTATAGTAATGACTTGGCAAAGATTTAACCTTTTAGAGGAAAAAAAAAGGGAAAATAAATGAAGAAAATGGGGAAGATATTATATGGGAAACCCTTCACTAGCTGCCTGAGGGAAACCATCTCAATCCCTCTCGAAGGCACATTTATTTGTATTGCCTGCTCCTAGGCCTTTCATCCGCTGGATCAGACTCATCACGGAGACACGGCTGGTCGTGCCTGTGCTCTTGGTGTCAAATAGAGACACACCACAGTCCATAATTCTGTGGTGTTCTCATCACCAAGGGTTCATAAAAGAATCTAACATATATATATATATGTGTGTGTGTGTGTGTGTGTGTGTGTGTGTGTGTGTGTGTGTGTGTGTGTGTGTTCCCAGACTAAAACACTGGACACCGCTCCACAAGCTTGGAAGCGTACACCACAGGTGGATGCAGGACATGTGAAATAGAATTGATCAGAAAACCTGGGCCCAGATGCCAGTTTGTTTCCAGATAGGAAGTGGAGAAAACATCAGCGTCTGACCAAGTTAACATGTAACTTTAGATTGCAGATTTGCATTAACAGAGAAGGCAGTGTAACAAAGAAATCTGTTTCCAGTGAATGCTTCCGTTGGTTCTACTGCTTCTTCAGTGGGGATTTTAACAGGACCAGCAAGCTACAGCTGTTTCAAATATGAAGAGCTCATCAGGTTTGCTGCTGGATCCAGTAGTTACCTACATAGCGTAGAGGTTAGTTTTACTTTTCATTGGCTGGAGGCCCTTATGTAGTAGTTTTGGTGGCAGAATGTCTTGGTATTGGCAAGAGTCTTTGGCTTGGTTCCAGATGGGGTTTTCCTGCCTTGTTCTGGTCTTCATCCCAGATTTCTTCCTGCTGGACTGGTGTCGGGCACTTGATGTTGGTTCTGTGTGAACGGATGTCCTCTTTGCAGTGTTGGTTGGCTGACGGTGGGCTGCAAAGGCTGACAGAACATAGGGCTTTGTGCTAAACGAACATCAAAGTTTGTAAAAAGTCCATGAAGCAGGCCTTGTCAGAGAAGGTGCAGTGTAAAGTGGCTCAATGGATCTCTCACTGACTCAGACAGACTTCTATCATTGCAGAGGTGCTTCTGGATATGATCTGACCTGGTCCACCTTTGCGACAAGAAGAGTGAGACTTGCTGCCTTCTGTAACTTCCTCTGTAGCCTAACTTACTCAGCAACAAGTGCTCCACCAGTCTTGACTTGCCAGAAATGCAGCACCTGCCAGTCTTATCTGCTGTCCTTGAACATTCCATTTCTAGACCTATCTATAAGTAAAAGCCCCCTTCCTCCACCCCCCCTTTTTTTTTTTCCTTCCCAAGAACAGACCGTTATTGGAACAAGTTGCCAGAAAGACATAGCTGCTGCACTATCCCCGAGAGCCATGCAAGCCAGGATGGGTCTCTTCCTGTAGAATAAATATGTCTCTACCATGGGGAGTGTGAGAAGTGAAGGAATTTGTAATATCCTTGGAAACTGGTATTTTAGTGAAAAGACACACACAGAAAAAGAAAACAAATAACATATAACATAAACACATAAAAGTAAAAAATCAACTTCCCAGTTTCATATTGTGTGTTATATAAGTGTAACACTTTGCACCTTGTTTTATATGTCTGTTTGTTTTGTGATTATGAAATAAATAAATGAAAAACTGAATAAATAGAAACAAGACTCTGGGAAAGAGTGACAACTAGTAAGCATGAGCCCACAATAATAATTGGTCATTGTCTCATGGTGGTTACTGGAGAAGGATTTAAGTACATGTTGTGTGGAAAATTGGCTATATAACTATTCATTTCAGGTTTCTCCTAGTTGTCGGGTGAAACTTAGATGGGTATTTTCTAAAACAGACTCCTAAGTTAGGACTTCCCATGTCTGTCACATGCTTGGTGAAAATCATATGCCTAAATCATGTGTGTCATTGTAAACACAGTTGTAATTGCAATGTTGTTCAAGAAAGGGACCTATCTTTTGTACACACACACGCACACACACACACACACACACACACACACACACACACACACACACACACACACACACACACACACACATGTGCGCGCACGCACCCACGCATGCATGCACGCATGCACACACAAACACACACATGCAGACATGCACGCATGCAGGTGCGTGCGTATGCACACACACACAACATGCGCGCGCGCACACACACATGCACACACCCACCCCACACACACACACCCACACCCCCACACCCACACACCCACACCCCCACCACCACCACCACCACCACCACCTGGATTCCTTCTAACAGATATTGCATTTCTGCATCTTATTCATGACTTAAACAAATGGTATTTATTGGAAAGAGAAATTTCTGTTTATAGAAGGTAACCGTAAGCCATGTTACCTCAGATTTGGCTTTTGTGTGTGTGTTTTGTTTTGGTTTTTCCATAGCTACGAAGCAGATCTACAATCCTATATTGTGAGTTGATCTGCCATATGGAGGCTTTGCTCCACTTCCCTCCCCTTCTTCTTCCACTCCCCCCCCCCCCCACTCTCCTTCATCCTCCCTGGCTCACCCCCCCCCCCCCCCCCCCCCCCCCCCCTCCCCGGCCACTTCCCTCCCCAGTCTCAGTAAATACAAACACCAGCACAAGAGCTATATTGTTTTGCCTGTCCTGTGCCTCTTCCATTGCGTGCATGACATTGTGGACGAGAGTTGCCTATCCTGAATTGCTCTGTCATATACTAAAGCAGCACCAGAATCAGAGGGGACATAAGAATAAGTGCATTTCTATATGTCAGGTCAGGTGAGAAATATTAGTTGGCTATTAAAATACATTGTTTTAAAGAACACAATGAATTGGAAGGAGTCGGTGCATATAAATGATTTTAAAGACATCGTGTTCTGTATAATTTTGTTTGATTGATTGATTTGTGATTTTTCAATCATGATTTTAAAGTCATCGTGTTCTGTATCATTTTGTTTGATTGATTGATTTGTGATTTTTCAATCTCTGTCGGTCTATCTGTCTCTTTTTCTCTGTCTCTCTGTCTGTCTTTCTCTTTCTGTTTCTGTCTCTCTCTCTTTCTCTCTTTCTTTCTGTCTGTCTGGCTGTCTGTCTCTCTCTCTGTCCCTGTGAGAATAAATTTTCTGATCATTTTCTGCAAATTCTGTGCAAGTAAAATTAATTCCTATTTTCTGTCACTCTGACTGCACTTTTGCTGTTATTCTTGTTTTACTGTTATCCACTGCCTTCCTCTCTTCATGGCCTGTTCAGCCTTGTTCCAGAACACGTCTTTACTCGTACACTTTATGCCATGCTAGCATTTTTTTTTTTTTTTTGTAATCGGACAACAACCATTTCAAAATGTACACTTCCCTGAAGATGGAGGATGGCTGCCTTAATGGCGGGGGAAAAAAAAAAAATGGTCATACACACAAAAGTCCACTCCCTTTGTTGAGCAGATGGGATTAATACCTGCCTGTCTATACAGGGAGTGTCCGCAGAAGAAGAAGAAGAAATGTACACAATGGCCAAGATGGATACTAGCTGCCCATCCTGCAGCATTTATTTGCTCACATATGGACTTGTTGTGTGTTTTGTGGCAGTTAGTTTTCATGTTTATCATTGATTTTTACTTTCTTTTTTTAAAGCTGGGACTGTGATCAGGTGGGGGAAGTGCCAGGCGTCATCAGTATTGCCTAGAGTTATCACTCTTAATGATATGAATGGACTAATTATTCTGTTATGGATTTGATGCATATGATATGTAAATAGTTTTCTTTTTTTTTTTCCTTTTTTTTGTGTGTGTGTGTGTGTGCAGGACAGGACTTATATTCCCTGAGCAGTGAAATGGCCCTGTATGACCAATTGGGTTATAACGAATTTGTGAATAAATCTTTGCTAGATTGATCATATTTCTTTCCATTTGATGAACATTTTTCCATCTCCCCCCATGTCTCTTGGCTTGCTTTCGTCTGTCTTCCCCCGTCCTCTTCTTCCCACCCCCCACTTTAAAAAAAAAATTCCAGACTGTTATTTCTTTCTCCTCTCATTCTGTTTGCTCTTTTTATTGACATCTTTCTTCCTGTGTGTCTTACAAATTACCTTTCTTTCTTGCCTCATTTGTGTGTTCATTTGTTCTTTTGCTACTTTTGTCATCTTCCCCTGTCTCTTGTCCTGTTCATGTATTCATTTGTTCTCATCTTCCCCTATCTGTTGTCTTGTTCATGCATTCAGTTGTTCTTTTGTTACTTTTGTCATGTTCCCATATCTCTTGTCTTGTTCATGCATTCAGTTGTTCATGAATTTCTTTTCTTTTGTACATTTCATCTCCTTCACACGGTCTTTTTGTCACAGATCCATTGACCAAGATGAGGGATGCGGAATACAGGAAGGTGAAGGTGATGTTCGAACATCTGGTGGCAGAACTGGACTTGCAGAATACCACAATCATCGACTATCTCTTCGCAGAGGCTGTTCTCACCCCGGAAGACAAGGATGACCTCAGCAGGATCCCCACCAGCCATGAGAAGAACCGCCGTCTGCTGGAGATGCTGAAGACCAAGGAGGATGCTGCCTATGGGAAGTTCCGTGATGCGGTGGAAAAGTACCAGTCTCACCTGGCTGATGACTTAGATCTTCCAGGTGTTCCACGGAGAACACACGGTCAAGAGCTACAGGTTATGACGCTGATAATAATCATGATAATGATAGTGATACCAATAATGATAATAAGTAAAACTGCAGCAGCAAGTTGTGATGAGAATAGTGTCAATGCTGAGGATTAATTGATGAAATAATCAGGTCTGCCCATGCATCTGAAGTTTTGGAAGCATTGTATGATCTGAATTTGAAGTGTGGGGTGGGGAGGAAGGGGACAGGGAAGGGGATTAGGGGTAATTTTGCCATTTTGAAGCTCAAAAGTTTGAATATTTGATTAAGCATATAGTTTACTAGAGAGGAAAGCTTGTTAGTTGAGTAAGGTATCATCCATCTTGTCCATTTTTTTTTGTTGCATGTTTTTGTTTACCTGTAAAAGTCAAGAGTGTGTACACTATTTTGGCATAGACCAACTGTTAGTGCTGTAGGTTCTTTTATTTGCATTATGCAAGGCTTGACAGCAATTCTTTTTTCTTCTTTTTACTTGCTCAGTTGATGGAGTCAGTGGAAAAGTCACGTGCCAAATGGGTTTATTATTTCCTCAAAAAAATGGTACAGAATCTTGACTGCACCATTAGCAAAAAATGCCATTTGAGATGTGTAGATCAACATGCATTTTATACATATTGTATATTAGGCACTGTATAAGTATATCCCTCCAAAACATATTCCTACCCTTTCCTAGTCCAGCCTTCCAGTCAAAGGCATTTGTGCTTTATGCTGTTAAAAAAGTTTAAAGTTAACATTCCCATAGTCCACTGGCCACATGGGCAGTGAACTGTCAAGGGCAGGGCATGATGAATTATGCAAGGCTTAACAGCAATTCTTTTTTTTTTATTCTTTTCACTTGTCCCGTTGATGGAGTCAGTGGAAAAGTCACTTGCCAAACGGGTTTATTACTTGCCAACACACACACACACACACACACACACACACACACACACACACACACACACACACACACACACACACACACACACTCTCTCTCTCTCTCTCTCTCTCTCTCTCACGAAACAGAAAAATATTTTTCTGATGCCTTTTCTTTACTTCACACAAAATATAGGGGGACTATGGGTTGTGTTCTGTCATCTGTCTAAAGCTGTGGCCTCATCAGGAAATCCCACTCTGGGAGTAGTCACATGGTGGAAGGTATGTGTACGTTAAGTAGAAGACTCATGCCTCAATGAAAAATATTGAAGGAGAACTAGAGGACTGGTTGTTTGGGATTTTTAAAAAAGAGAAAATAAAATAGTCAGTGGAAGACTGATTGCCATAAGAAAAGAAGACTGGCTGCCTCAGAAGTAGAAAATGACAAAAGTTTGGTCCAGCCAGGCATAATGCATACTAAGTTTAAGGATCAGTGGCTTCATGGAAGATAGCCACCACTGGCAAATGACTTTAAGGTTGCAACACAACTCTGCCTCCACGTAGCTGGACCTGTCGGTGTCAAGGTTTGAAACAGTTACAGCTGTAGACTTTTTTAATGGCCACCATTCTGTCATCAGGTGTTATGATGTACACAGCCCTTGGCGTTTTTTTCAGTCTTGATTGGTTCTGCTGGGGAAAGCTTGGATGTTGCTGGGGTCAGTCAGTCCAAAAAATGGCAACCTCATGAAAGGGAATTAATTCTCATAACTTTATCTTCCCCTTGTAGAATATGTTTTTGTGGCCAGAAAGAACTGGTCTAAATTTGAAGGAAAAAAAACAACAACAACAAGTTAAGAAAATAAGATTTCATCTGATTGTCAGACACTGGACGATGAATTGATCGCTTTTGGAAGCGACTGGAATGGATTCAGTTAAATTGGCACCTCGTCTTGTACAGTATTAGGCAAGTGGGGACATGGCAGCCAGTGTTTTTTACCTAGCTACATCCAAATTTCTGCTTTTTGGATGTGCACTGCTAAAATGATTTCAAGCCAGCATCTCTGCAGCTTTTGGTTGTTTACAGGGTTTACTTAAGCAAGTTAACTTATTTTTCATTTAAGAGAAATAACTCTGACAGTCTATTTTGATCCATGCCACCGAATGAAAAAGAATTGTCATCAGGATAGTATATCATCATCACTTGTTGATAATTCTGGGAGCAGGTGCAGTAAAGTAAGTGCAGTGAAGCAAGTGCAGTGAAGCAAGTGCAGTGAAGTAAGTGCAGTGAAGTAAGTGCAGTGAAGCAAGTGCAGTGAAGTAAGTGCAGTGAAGTAAGTGCAGTGAAGCAAGTGCAGTGAAGTAAGTACAGTAAAGTAAGTGCAGTGAAGCAAGGATCGGGACCAAGAGAATGACCACTTGACTCCTCACAACAAGTGTGAAGTTCAGTCCATATCATCTGATTGAGCTGATCAAATTGCATTCTTTTAAAGTTTCAAACCTGCCTCTTAAGTTATAAGATATCACTTTGGAAAGTGTTTTGATTCATTGCACTTCTGTATAATTTCACCGTAAAAATCTCTTGTTTTACCTTTTATGAAAATGTGCTTGAGCTAAGAAAAGAAAAACATTTTGTCCAATAGATTTCAAGCAATACAGAACAACACCCCAATCCCATTCACAGCAGTCATTGCTCATTCATTGTGACTTCGAATTTACCTAAAGTGGTATGTCTCTCATAACATTATTCTGGATTATATTTCTACGTAATGGTATACTTTCTTCTTGTAAAATCTTTTGCTTTAACATTTCTTACCTGCCAAACTCTGAACTTTTTTTTTTTTATTGAAAGGTAATGATTTTCTTCAGAACATTGAAACTGCACATGATGTAGATTGGTATTGAAACCAGAATTGGTGTCCTGGTTTTAACTGCACTATGAAACCAGTTAACCATTCTCTCGCAAAACATTATATGGAATATAGAATGTGAATCAGAACCAAAACCAGTATAGGTGTTCTATGTTGAACTGCATGACAAAATCAGGTCATGATACTCTGTCAAAATATCTAAACTGCTTATAAGCAGAGTCAAAACTGAAAACCAAAATTGATATCCCAGTTTGTGAACTGCTCCAGAGGTTTTGATTCTTTATTAAAACCTCAAAACTGCTTACGATCTGAATCGAAACAGAAACCAGAATTGATGCCCAGGGTTTTTTTTTAACTGCACTACAAGGTCAGTTAAGATGTCATTTTATGCAGGCTTTACCCCCAAATCAATTTTCTACAGCAGCAGCAGCACATCCTGTGAAGTGATCTGTTTAAAGGCAAAATAATCCAACAGCAAACAGAAAATAACAAAAGGGGTGGGGTGTGGGTGTGAACTACTTTCGCCTGGTCTTTTTGGTAAGGATAATTTAATTTCAGTGTTTGACGTATGTCTTTTATGTTCACATATTGTGTAACATATTGAACACGAGTCTGTGTATAGCATCTTCAGTGCATTGAATTTTCCTGTCCTGGCCTACCCTTCCTCCCCACCCCTCCTTCACCATTCTGTCTTCCTATTCCCCTAAGAAATAATTTTCTTTTGAACATTGTTTTCTCAGGAACATCCTAGTCTTTTTTTTATTCTAGATTTTCTCTCCCTTTGAAGACCAATCAAAGGAAAATGAAGGTCATTATTGAGATGGAGGCATCCCCTGTGTGCACATAGCCTTCTGATGCAAAAGTGTATGTGACCAGGTTTAAACCACGTGCAGACTGGCCTGTGTGATGGAAAAGTCTCTCCACCTCTGTTCCATCTGGCTATGCTGGAATTGAACCCACAGACCTTGCAGACCCAAGAGACACATGGTCTAAACACTCGGCCATAGCACACCTTTCAATACTATTACCATAGCTATTTAATACTATGACTCAGATGAGTAAAGAGACACAGGAACATGAAGGAAAAAAATGTAAGTTGATGGATTTTTTCAGTGGCAACCATTTTGATTGTCAAGGTAGACTTTTTTTTGAGGTTGAATGACTTTTTGGACTTCCAGGGTAGAAAGGTAGCGCCAATGCAGATAATAATAATAATAACGTACATTTATAGAGCGCCCTTTCTCACTAGAGCTCTCAGCGCTTTACAATAATCAACTATAAACATGTAACACTCATTTACACAACGGGCTGCCTACCTGGGTAGTGCCGACTGAAGAGCTGCCAGCTGGCGCTTCATTCAGTCATTTCCCGTGTCATCCAGCCAATATCATTCACTCATTTTCCTTACTTCCTTCATTCTTTCCATTTCTCACTCAGGGTGCATGCTATGTGTAACATGTCATCCATACCAACGGTCAAACTGGCCTACTCTTCCGAATGTTGGTGATGGGATTTTACGTGTGTGCAAGATGTTATGCGTGCGTTCACACACGGAACCTCGGTTTATAGTCTCATTCGAAGGACTGTATGGGAAATGGAGTCGGAACCAACGTTAACTCCGAGGGAAAAATCCCCCTGTACCGAAACGCACCGGCGGAGGTTCAAACCCGCAACCCCAGGATCACCAAGATTGCGAGTCAGGCGCTCTACCAACTGAGCTATTCCGGCTCCACATCGTCTTAAATCTGTGTGTGTGTGTGTGTGTGTGTGTGTGTGTGTGTGTGTGTGTGTGTGTGTGTGTGTGTGCAGGTGGTGGAAAGTCCTTTGAAGATTTCACTGTCAAAGATCTTCAGGATTGGCTGCGCCCTCGTCTCCAGAAAGAGAACATTCCAGATGTTGTTCTTGAACTTATCGCAGATCAAGACATTGATGGGAAAGTCTTCATGAACATGACTGATGAGAACTTCAAAGAGGTGTTCCCAGATCTAAAATTTGGATCCAGGAAGAAACTGGTATTGTTGAGAGATGAAGTGACAGAGGTATATCCACCAATGTCTATGGAACTTAGGTCGCCTTCTTCGCGTCAGCAGAGAAAAGAGCATGCCCGTCAGTTTGCAAAGACACCCAAGGCAATGGAGAAATACCATCAGAACAGAATGTTAAATGTTCATGAAGCTTGCCTGGACAGCTCGCTCTTGAGTCCCACCCGACAGTTCTTCCCATGCAGTGATGAGGCTGAACGCGCAGATCTTTACGCCTTCATTGCGGAAAAGGTGGTCGTATTTTCAGCAGCCTGCATGAATGACCGGAAAAAATGGCACCATATACTTTGGAGTGGGCAACAAGGACTGTGAGCACTACCGCTATGGGGAAGTGCTTGGAATACCGCTAGACAAAAAGCAGTGTGAAGATGAAATCATGCTGTCTTTGAGGAACTCTTTTTGTCCAGATACTGTTGAAGCAGCACTGAAATGCGTTCGGGCTGTCTTCATGGAAGTGGTACTGTCAGATGAGAAGGAAGGTTACAGTCATTTTGTCTGTGAAGTGGACATTCAGCCCCAAAATGAATTCATTGACGGACTGACTTTCTTTCTCAACATAGATGACACAACCTCCTCCGGCAAAAAAACAGATCCTCTATCGTCTTGACAACGGAATTCCAACAGAGCAAGCCCCTGATAAGGTTATTAAGTTTGCAGAAGAGAAAAGAAGACTGTCAGAAGAAAGACAGCTCAAAGATAAACAAGCTCCATGTCCTCGGGCCCAAAATCTGCCCCAGCTGTTGAAGAACTTTCTGTGTGGTGGCATGGACCAGCTGGATGAAAGCTTCTGTCATGTGCTGGTTGTTGGTGCTGTGGACACATCAGGGACTGAAGTGAAAGATTCCTTTGAGTTTGTTGCTGACATGGACTGGCGAGGCATCCTGGACTTTGATCCGAAAAGTGGAGAAAATGGCCTTTATCAGTACATGGATGAGAAAAAAGAAATGCTGTATAAAGTGAAGATGACAGAGGAGTTCAGCTCTGAGGAGCCAGGCAGAAATAAGCAAACTGTGGTTGATGCGATGGGAGAGGAAATAGATGATTCACAGTTAAAGCCATGGATTTTCTGCAATGGTCATGAGGCAATTGATGAGAGAGGACAAGACATCAAACAGTGGAAGAAAGAAAGGGGGGGGGGGCCTTCAGAGAAGTGGTCAGTCATTTTGTCCACAACATTCCCAGTGGAAGAGCAGTGGTGGTCATTCTTCTCACTTCCAAGGATGACATCTTCATTGAGGCATCTGAAGAACTGTTGTTAAGATTTCCAGATCAGTGGGTGATGCTGGCTGAGTCAGAGCAGCTTGCAAATGAATGGATAGATGGTTTGCAGCAAAGAAGCATAGAGGTGAACCCAGACAGATGTCTGTACAGCTTTTCATTTGATGAGATCAACAAAGCCATCCATCAGTTGATGAAGAAAAGAGAGAGTCTCTGATAAAGCTGCTATGTGAAGTCATCCTCAGGTGTGAAAGAACAACTTTCTGAGAGACGGGTCCCAAGGACTGGGCGATTTAGACATTCTCAGCACTAAGACATGCAGTGTCCACCCCGAAAATGCCAGTGAGTTCAGTAAAAACCATGAGCACAACTTCTTCAAGTGCAACGAAGCAACTTGGTGGAATTTCTATTTCTCAGGGCATGTGTGTCCTAGGGACAAGTTGGATGACTTGAAGACAGCCACTCGTGCTGTGCTGGTCCTGGAAGGAGATGTTGAAGAAGATGAAACTGTGGGATTCCTGGGCGTGTACCATCAGCCTGGATCAGGAGGAACCACCATAGCTATGAATGTCCTATGGGACCTGCACTGGGAATACAAGTGCTGTCGCCTCAAGCGAATCTCTTCAGACTCTGCAAGGCAAATACTGACCCTGTATGAGGTAGGGGAGAACAACCCTCAGTGGAGGCAAAAAACAGTTTCTTGTGATGATTGATAATGCTGATGATGATCGGGTGAGTGAACTGAAGAGACTTTGTCGAAGAGGAATGCCAGCGCAAAGATGTGTGCAAACTGGCCTGTGTCTTTTTTATTTGCATCAGGTGCAAAACATTTCCAGCAAATCACCAGAAAAAAGCGTTTTTCTTCAACATAAACTGAGCAGCAGGGAAAGGCATTTTTTTGTGGACAAATACATTGAGCTAAAAAAGAAGGACAACATCAACATGGGACTATTTGCTGAGCTTGAACATCATGAAGGAGGATTTTAATGAAGACTACATCAAGAGAACTGTTGCTGGTTTTGTTCAGCGATATACGGAATCTGAGCGTGTTCTCTTGCAACACATTGCTCTGTTGAATAGCTATGACTTGCAGTTTCGTGCCATTCCTGTCTCCTGCTTTGATGAACTGATGTCTCAGCAATGTGGAAAAAAGCCATGGGAAAGTGTCTTCACACCTGATCCACTTATGCTCTTTACCTTCAACTACAGGCTTTCAGGAAGAAACAAATGTCTCCGAGTCACAAATAAGTTGCTGTGTTTGTACATCTTGGATCACCTGGCAGATCACCGCGTGGCAGAGGAATCCCATGCAGATATGATGAAAAATTTCTACACAGTGCACTCTTCCAAAGACATTCATGTGACGTTGCCATCAAAGATCTTCTGAACATTACCAAAGACTGTATGAAGAAAAGAGGATTGGAGCAGTCAGGCATGAAACGATGCAGATTTTCTCCGTTTGTTCAGATGTTGGTGGATGCAGGCAATGATGATGCTGCTGCAATCAGATGCATTGAAACAGTGTTTGAGAGAACTGAAGATGCTTTCCTAGCTCAGCAGATTGCCCGTGTACATATTTTTTCGCAAGAACTGGGATGAAGCAGAACAATGGGGCCACAGAGCAATACAGATATGGCCCAAACTGTTCCTTTGTGTTGGACACCCTCGGTCAGATCTTCAAGTCTCGTCTTGCGGAATGCAGGGAAAAGTGTAACAGAAATCACAAGCAGATAGGTACTAGTGAAGCTGTGCAAGCCGTGAAAAATGCTTATGATGGATACAGAGTCTTTGAGAAGGTTCAGACTTTGAATGACAAGGAGGCAAACGATCCTCCGAATGTGTCTGGGTTCTTTGGGCAAATGGAGATTGTTTCAACCCTCTTCGATATTCTGGAATTTCACCAAGCATTCCCCTCTAAAGGTGATGTGCAGAAATTTCTGTCAGGTAACAGAAACATCACAGATGTCTTCACTGCTGGACTGGATCAAGACGTGATTGAGTGGCTAGCTTCACTGGAAGACAAGGCTTTCAGTTGCTTGAAAGAAGTGGAAAACCAGAAAAATGATGTGCTTCACCAGCGGCATTGAGTTTACTGATGTTCATATATTGCTCTTTCTAGGTGAAGACAACATGCTTCGTTTTGAGGACAAACTGAATGATAGATTTGGACTGGTGGACCAGAAAGACAGAGGGGCACAGAAATACACCACAGAAGAGCGACAGCGAATAGTGACCAGACTGGGTGGGAACTCTCTTTACAGCATTATGGCCCAGTGTGGCCAGGGGCAAGAGGGGCAGACAAACACTGAAAAGATCTGGGATTACACATCTCTCAATTTGAAAGGTCAGGGAATGAAAGATCGAAAGTCAAAGTTCAGAAATCTGAACATGGCTCTGGCATCTGCTCTAACTCTTATTAGTTGTCATGGCAGGGAGGTCACAGAAGAAGAATACGGCACCATCTTACAATGGTCCATGGAACTGTTCCAAATGACAGAGAAGCCTGATCCACAAAAGTTCATCAACGTTGATCCCTACATTTACCTTTTTGTTTTCCATTGGCCAGCAGCCAACCAGCAGCATGTGAATGGGCAGTGTGCGGCAGAAGATTTGAAGGAAGCGATTGGGCTAGCCAAAAATGCTTTTGCTATCTTAGGAAAGGAGAAGCCCAAAAAGAACATTCCCATATTCTTTTTGACAAAGAGACCAGGTGCTGGCAAAGTCATCTCCAAAAGCAGACTTCAGACACTGTGTGGAAAGCAGACTGAAAAAAAAGTGAGCAGGCTCTTGAAGGATGCAAAAGCTGTGAAGACTGTAGACCGATTTGATGGAGTTCTGGTAAATAATGGAAATGTGGCCAAAATGAAACTTAAAACCAGCCAAGGAAAGGAAACGGAGGTGCATGTCCCTCTGTTTGTTCAAGAGAATGACCAGTCATTGTGGAGCAAAAAAGTCAGCGTTGTTCTGGGCGTGGGCTTAGGGGGTCCAGTGGCCTGTGACGTGAGTTTGGCTCCAGCAAGTCCCTTCCACTCATCAAGTCAGGGTGCAGACAGACATGGAACGCTTGAAGCATATGCGGAAAAGAAGCAGCAGAGCAGAAGCAGGCAAAGAAGAGTCAACAGCAGTAGTTCTGGATGGGCTTCACCTTCTCCCCAAAATGAATCAATGAGGTGAGTTTCTATCTTGTTACTGAGCTTCTTCCTTTGGTATTGCTTTGTTTATGTGTGCAAGTCTTTTACTTTGATAAATTCAGTAATATTAAGTTCTGGTTATGATCGATCCCTTCATGTGAAGTCATTGCTATGATTCATTACATAATATCAAGTTCTTACTTTGATCCTTTATATCATAACAAGTTATATTCTAATCCATTCCCAAATAACATGTTCTTATTTTGATCCATCCTGTAACGTAAAGTTTCTATTCTTATCCATTTTTTGACATCAGCTTTTTGTTTTGATCCATATGATTCATACGGTCTTGCATTGGTCTGTCCCATAATAGCAAGTTCTTAATGTGATCCAATTTATAATGACAAGCTGTTACTGGTCATGTCATCCACTCCATAATCATACATTCTTACTATGATCCAAACCATGATATTGTTGCAAGTTCTTACTATGTTCATTTCCATAAGAACATGTTCTGACAATGATACATTTCATAATAGGTCGTCACCACGAATCATTCCATAACAATAAGTTCTTTTTGACCCATTCCAGGATATCAGGCTCTTACTTTGATCTATTCAGTGATAACAAGTTCTTACTCTGATCCATTCTATGATAACAAGTTCTTACTCTGATCCATTCCATGATAACAAGTTCTTACTTTGATCCATTCCATGATATCAAGTTCTTACTCTGATCCATTCCATGATATCAAGTTCTTACTCTGATCCATTCCATGATATCAAGTTCTTAGTTTGATCCATTCCATGATATCAAGTTCTTACTCTGATCCACTCCATGATATCAAGTTCTTAGTTTGATCCATTCCATGATATCAAGTTCTTAGTTTGATCCATTCCATGATATCAAGTTCTCACTTTGATCCATTCCATGATATCAAGTTCTCACTTTGATCCATTCCATGATATCAAGTTCTCACTTTGATCCATTCCATGA
Organism: Conus betulinus; assembly: GCA_016801955.1. Classification (NCBI taxonomy): domain Eukaryota; kingdom Metazoa; phylum Mollusca; class Gastropoda; order Neogastropoda; family Conidae; genus Conus; species Conus betulinus. The sequence continues at coordinate 50,749 of JADBJO010007821.1, forward strand.
TATCAAGTTCTTACTTTGATCCATTCTATGATATCAAGTTATTACTTTGATCCACTCCATGTCATCAACATCTTACTGTGATCTGTTCGAGAGTCAATAGCATGACAGCCTGCTGCTGTTCACCAGGCTTTAAGCAGCATAGATTTAATGACTATGATTCATTCCATCAGTTTAAGTTCTTTTTTTTTATATATATATATTCCATGACAGATTATCATTGTGATTCTCTTGTGTGATCTCAAATTCTTTCTGTGATCCATTCCATATCGGTTCTTTGACCCTCCCACATGAAGTTCTTCCAGTGATCCATTCCATGAATTATGTGTGTAAGTCCATAGTATGATCCTTCTATAGTAATATGTTGTCACTATGGTCTGCTCAATCAGGTCAAGCTGCTACTTTGAATACTGTATGATTCATTCAATACAGATATATTTTCCCCATGATCCATTACTTCAGTTAGTATTGTGAATAGTATAGTGCATTCCATGATAAACTTATTGTTTTTATGATCCTTTCCATCAAAAAGTTCTGATTCTGATCCAGTTTGTAACACAAAGTTCTCCCTGTGAACTGACAGATAAAGTTCTTACTAATGGTTTTAATTTGCCTGTAATTAAAATTTCTGTGAATCTTCCTCACTTAGGATGAAGTATAAGATCAGTGCTCTGTGGAATGAATACCTTCACAACTCTGCCACTTCCTGGCACAGTGACTGTCTCTACTCTACGCCGCTTCCCATTCTCTATGTTCCGCATTCTGCTTCTGAATTCTGAAATATAAACAATTAATTGTCGACCACAGCTCTTTTTCTGCTTCCAGTCCACACATGTGGAACAAGCTTCCTCTTGGTCAAAAGCCAGTACTTGACTTTTAAAGCTGGTGGCAAAACATTCCCTTGATTTTTTTATTTTGTTTGTGAAAATTGATTTGTCTTAATTCCATCTGCTCAAACATGATTCAACCTGCATCCACGATTGTTCGTAAGTTATTTTGTACAAGTGTACGAATGATGCAAGTGTTTTTAAAGTATTTAATACAAAAATGTGAATGATGCAAGTGTTTTTAAAGTATTTAATACAAAAATGTGAATGATGCAAGCACTTACAAGTCATTGTTCCGTAAACGAGGTAAAGCACTGATATAAATTCTGTCATTATGATTATCATCAGTTCCATATAAGTAGGTTTTCGGGATGTGTGTGTGTGTGTGTGTGTGTGTGTGTGTGTGTGTGTGTGTATTTGACTACGATCCATCCTGTAAAATTGTGACAAGGAAGTTGCTGTTTGGGGCTTTTTTGTGGTTATTAAAGCTCAACTGATTGGATTGGACCTTTTTACAGGACTGCCACCACAGTGAGGAAGAAAGAGGTCCCACCCTGATACATGATTCATCCCACAATGAGAGATGATTCATCTAGTGTGATAATGTACAGTGTAACGTCATCCATCTTGCATGGTAAAGTCAGTATCATCCAGCCCAGGAAATGAAAGTCAAAGATTAGTTTTTGCCATGCATCCACCACCTTCGGTACTTACACAAGCCTTTGTTTTCAAATGTCAACATGATGCTGGAAGAGGCTGAAGAACTACCATGGACCCCTGCACTCCCCACCCCAAAAAAAACAACAAACAAACAAACAAACAAAACACGAAAAAGAAAGGAAAAGAAATAAAAAAGAAAAAAAAATTGGGGGAGATTTTGTTTCCTTGCATGAAATTAGTTTTATGGAAATCACACAGAGTTTTGCAGGGGAAAAAATCTCTCTCAGTTATTGAATGAGTTAACAAACTCCATCTTGTTACTTTTTTTATCTTTTTTTTTTTTAGTCCGGCTCAGTACCAATGAAGTGTTGATTATCTTCTGCCCTGATGCAAAGTTAATGATAATCAGTATACTGGTACTCAATACAGATAGGAGTCATACTATCCTATCACTTACAGAGGTCAGGTTCCTATGTTTTACTTGTTGTTTCTAGGATAGTAACTCAAGTAAGATTAAAGGGATACCTGGCGCTCTCAAGACGGCCTGATTTGATGAATTTTAGAATTTTAGTCAGCTGCCCTGTCATTACTCATAATTGTTCCTTTTTTTTGCCCAGGATAGTGGTTTTCAGTTGTTTGATTTGGTTTCTGATGTGGCTTTTGTTTTCTTATGAGAGTTTGAGGGCTCTAACAAGGCTCCATATGTTCAGCCTGGCTGTAAACCTAAGTATGTGTAAACTCTTGTCATGCCTACATACACTCTCGCTCAATAAAACCACAAATGTGCACACACAGACACACCAACATGCGCATGCACACACACACACATGCACACACATATATATGCACATGCACACACGTGTATACACACACACACACATACACACACACACACACACACACACACACACACACGCAAACGCACACACACACAAACACACTCACCCACACATACAAATGCACACAACATATACACATGCACATACACACGCACCACGCATGCACATGCACGCGCACACACACACACACACACACACACACACACACACACACACACACACACACACACACACACACACACACACACACGCATGTACATGCACACACATATACAGACACACACATACACTCTCATACGCATATTGATACACACACACATGCACACACACACATCATGCATGCACCCTCGCACACGTGTACACACACACACACACACACACACACACACACATACACACACACACACACACACACACTGAACTATAGTGGACCAGGTAAATGTTCAAGGATGCCTGTGACTCATGAAAAGAAAAATGCAGGTCATCATTCCTCATCCCCAGAATGTTTTTGACTCGTGTATTTTGAAAATTATATTTAGCTGTATTTAGCTTTTACTGTGCTAATTTAATCATCTGCAGCTGTCTTACAAGCTGACATGCATAACCTAGATTGATGATGGGACGGTTGGTCTTTGTGGTGTTTGTGTAGATGACAGAGACACTCCACTTTTGAAAAATGGATATACATGCTCAAGCGTATGAGAAGTCCTTTAAGCATTGTGTGCTCTGGATAGCTTGTGCATATGTACAAGCAAACAAAAATGTATGTGACAGTGTGTATGTGTGTGTGTGTGTGTTAGTGTGTGCGTGCATGTGTGTGTGTGTGTGTGTGTGTGTGTGTGTGTGTGTGTGTGTGTGTGTGTGTGTGTGTGAGAGAGACAGAGAGAGGTGAATGGGAGTGAGTGGAGGAAAGAAAGAAATCAAGTGTAATGCGTTGGAGATGAAGACAGTATTTCAGTTTCAGTGTTGTATGTATACACTGATAGCTGCTTTAGTAGTGTATGTGTGTGAAATGTAAACGTGACATTAGATCATCTGGTGTGTGAATGTTCCTTTGGTAATTCAGTTTTTGCTAGTGTGGCCATGCAAAGTGGCCAGCCCATGGGCATAACACAACTTTCATGATGATTGCTTGTGCAGCATCCTGGCTCCACATCATCACTGCATCTTTGAAGCTTTCCTGCTCTTCAGATCTGGAACCACTCTTCTTTGAAGGAGGACGTGCCAGTGAGCGCTTCACCAAACTTGCTGCTTCAGTGGATGTGGTGAACTGATCTTTGAGGGAGGACGTGCCAGTGAGCGCTTCACCAAACTTGCTGCTTCAGTGGAAGTGGTGAACTGATCTTTGAAGGAGGACGTGCCAGTGAGGGCTTCACCAAACTTGCTGCTTCAGTGGAAGTGGTGAACTGATCTTTGAGGGAGGACGTGCCAGTGAGGGCTTCACCAAACTTGCTGCTTCAGTGGAAGTGGTGAACTGATCTTTGAGGGAGGACGTGCCAGTGAGGGCTTCACCAAACTTGCTGCTTCAGTGGAAGTGGTGAACTGATCTTTGAAGGAGGACGTGCCAGTGAGGGCTTCACCAAACTTGCTGCTTCAGTGGAAGTGGTGAACTGAATGAAACTTGTGACATTGATTTTTTTTCTTAGTCATTAAAAAAAAATTTTTTGATATGTATAGGAAAGACATATGCTGTTGTGTGGATTTAGCTTTCGTCTGGTCCTTATGTCATGTGTGATAAGCCACTCTGCATAACCTTCTTTTTCATGTCTGCTGGGGCTTGCAAGACATGTGACCCATCCGCTTCACACATTATACTCCCTGAAGAAACTTTTGAGATGCTCCTCCAGTTGTGAGGTATACGTTTTCACATGAACATGATCACACTTAATTGAAAATGGTAGTTTTCAGCTTATTTACTTGACAATAAAATGCTTTTCTTTTAACTAACCAGGGTTTTTATTTTGCTTGTGCAGTCTTGTTTTGCCTTTTTGTGTCCATGTGTGTTGATTTATTCCCTGTAGTTGTATATGATTGGCGGGGCTGTAAACAACATGAATTGAACTTAATTCCATTTCTTGCTCTTTTATTTAGCAGCCGTTATCAAAAGTCTTTCAGTAAGTTCCATAATTTCAAAAAATTACTCCAGACATTACAAATTTTGTATAAATCCTGAATTTCAAATTTTGGTTTTAAAAAATATGGTTTGGGGGTCATTGTGCTGAACAAAGTGAAAATGATGTGCGAGTGTCAGTGACACCATACAGGGGAAACAGCATTTCTTTCACATCTCTCTTCTGCTCAGCTCAAGCAGTCAGGAGTAGATTTAAATATTCAGTTAACCGTCAGATTTTCTTCTTTGTTGCTGAGCTTCTGGAGTGTGACTCTGGAAGGTTGGCAGCTATGCTTTCATGTATTCTTCGAATACTCCGATATTGGATATTGTTTATACTTACCACTGAATTTATAGTAAATACTTGAATCAAACATTTAGAGACAGATTTTGTTGCAATCAAAACAAACAAAAGGTTCAAAACTGTTTTTTTTTCAAAGTGTTTCATAATCAAAGAAATTTTGGGCCTGTCAAACTGGATTAAAAAAGTGGTTTGCAGGTACCCAACTTCCAGTGTTAGGCAGTCCCCCTCAGCCCCTGTCCCCTTCATTCTTTTTGCCTCCCTGGAAACACGTTTTCAGAGTGGAGAATTTCTCAGTTGTGCATAGTATTTGCTGCTTTCTGGAAAATCTGTGCTTGAAATTCACCGTGTTTTCTGTTGTTGATGATGTTTCTGCCTTTTCTCTTTGCCATCTCTTAAGGTCCATCTTCCATGTCCATTTAGGTATAAAGAAATTTTCACAGTTTTTGGCGCTCTTCGCCAATTGTTTTGGCAACTGCCATAAGAAAAAGTCTTGTAAGAAAAAAAAATGAAGGTAGAAATGTACTGAAATGATTAGAACCGACTAGTACAGTGAACCTGTTGTCCTTTTCTCAATTTCTAAATGGTATAATTGTCATTCGTCTGTAAATATGAACATGTATCCAAACCACCCACTTGCATACTCTGTGTGTGTGTGTGTGTGTGTGTGTGTGTGTGTGTGTGTGTGTGTGTGTGTGTGTGTGTGTGTGTGTTTGTTTAAAACCTGGGGACTACCCCTACTACATCCTATCAGCTCATTAATATTATTTTCAGCCATTTTCACTTTGTTTTCATTCCTGTGTGTTCAACTGTATATTATCCTCAGAATTTCCAAGTTCAGTCTTTGAGATACTTTCAGGATCAGTATGTGTGTGTGTGTGTGTGTTTAAATACTGGAGACCACCGCCTACTCCCACCTGCTCATTAATATTTTGTTTCAGCCATTTTCACTTTGTTTTCAATCCTGTGTATTCAACTGTATATTTTTCTAAGAATTTCCAAGTTCAGTCTTTGAGATTAATTCTGGATTTGTCTCTCTTTCAGCTAACACTTTTTTGTATGTTTGCTGTGATTGCCCTGATACTGTATTGGACATTTGCCTTGACTGACACATAAACTTTATATGACTTGTGTTTTGATTGCCTGAACACTTTATGTGCCATGTGTTGTAATTGGCCTCAAACTGTGACATGTGCTTTGATGACCTTCACTCTGTAATTGACATGTGCTGTGACCTCCTTCACACTTTCATGTGTGGCTTGATTGGTTTTACATTAAATGTGGCGCAGTTCACATGCCATCTATGTGACATGTACTTAAATGGCGTTCACCCTTTATTCTACAGTATGCTTTGATTGCCTCAAGCTTTATTTGACCTATGCTTTTATTGCCCTCACTGTTACGTGTCATTTGCTTTAATTAGTCTTGTTGCAGTTCATGTGCTTCAGTTGCCCTCATACTCCATGTGTTATGTGCTTTGGTTCTTAGGACACTTTAAGGGAAACGTCTACTGTTTGCCTGGGTTTTTCATTAAAGGTGATTTGTGTTTTGATTGCTCTCATACTTTTTGTGGTGTGGGCGTTGGTTATCCTTGCACTTCATGTTGGACATAGTCCTTGACTGGCCTCTCGCTGTATGTGATATCTGTTTGGTGGCCTTCACACTCTGTGCCATGTATATTTTGTTTGCCTTCACACTCTGTGCCATGTATATTTTGTTTGCCTTCACACACTCTGTGCCATGTATATTTTGTTTGCCTTCACACTCTGTGCCATGTATATTTTGTTTGCCTTCACACTCTGTGCCATGTATATTTTGGTTGCCTTCACACTCTGTGCCATGTATATTTTGGTGGCCTTCACACTCTGCGTGACAATGCATCCATTGCCTTGACCGCTTGAGTGACAAATGTTTTGACTACCTTGACATTGCAAGTGATTTGTGGATTTAACTGCCCTTATGCTCTTGTGACATACATTTTGATTGCTCTTACTTTTTATGTGATGTGCTTTGATCGAATTGCACTTCATATGTTTTTAATTGCACTGAAACTTTATGTGACATGTGCTTTGACTGTCTGACGTTTCATGTGATTTATGTTTCGATTGACCTTGTAGTTCATGTGATGTTTGCCTTGATTGTCTTCATACTCTTACCTGTTTTTCAGTCTCTCTTTGGATTGTCCTCCTCACATTTTATGGGGTGTATGGTTTGATAGCTTGTGCTCTTTAGGTAATAATGCTTTTGATTGTCGCAACACATTATGTATGTGTTTTAGGCTCAATAGGTTTTATTTTGTTTTGTCAATGGTTGTGTTATTGCCATTTGGCACCCAGCAATTTACCAACATCTTGTTTTTTGTGTATGGTTATAAAAACTTACATATCATCTGGCTTTGTGCTATCAGCATTGTATATGTATGCATTGTTTTGTGTTTTAAATGAATGTTGTTGTTTTTTTTCTTGTAGTTCAACATGGAGTTATGGGTGTGTAACAGTTCCTGGGGATTTTACGTAAAATACAGTCTGTAACACAGCTTTTCTCTTCATCCTCGCTGCTTGGTACGTAAGCATGGTTAAAGGAACACAAATTTTCTCCATTTTTGTTCTCGCCGCTCGGTACTTAAGTTTGGTTGGTGGCTGTTTTCTAAGAAGTCGCACTTTAAGTGGTGTTTACTTGTGTACACCATTGAACAGAGTTGTCTTTTGCACTGGTACTGTCAAGAAAAATGACGTGCCAGCTCAGTGGTTCCACTGACCAGGTGCCATATCCATATTTTGTGCCATTTTTTTCTAGCTCTAAGTAAAACTCAAGGTTCACCTCAACTTGACGTTCTCCTTGTTAAATTATCTATGTGATTTGATTGGACAGACTGTGATGCATGGGTTTTCTGCTAACATTGCAAGCATCAGGAGTGGATTTGTTTTGGGATTGGATCTTTGGGTTGTTACTGGTGAATAGTTCTGGTTTCAGCTGCGTTCTACTCCGGCATGATCCCATAGAGCTGGCTGGGCTGTGAACACCATGACAGTATGTGCCCTGATGCAGTGAGTGAAAGACAGGAAGTCCTGGCGCACTGAGGCTCTGAAAGTATGTTCTGGCATGCTTTGATCAAGGATTTTGAACTCTGTCGGATGCTTTGGGAATGGATTCTGTGCCAAGGTTCATCTGATCAGGGTGAGACCAGCATCTATAGCAGACCTGTGTCAGGACTGTCTGCTTCATCCAAAACCTGGCCTAAGATACTAAAGGCAGTCGTCAACACCCTGGTATGCTTTGTGCCATACTGCTGCCAGAAGTTAAAGTCCGAGGGTGACATGCATTTTTTTCTGGCATGACAAAGTAGGGAAGACTGGTTGTTGACAAAAATATGGGAGATCTGTTTTGAATTCACTGTGAATGATGTGACTTGTGTAAAGTTGCAGTTTATTCCATCACATTTCGTGTTATGAAACTGAAATCATATATGTTGACATCGGTGAAGCATGGAGACAGAAACTTTGTTTCTTTTGTCATGCAGTACATATTTGTTGTGCAGATCTTCAAAAGAATACCTGTTTTTTTTTTAATATGAATCAATTGCCTTCACACTTTGAAACTTACAGTTTTGTTACCAGGTGCTGAGATTTTTCTATTTAAAAAAAAAAAAAGAAAGGAAGTGGGAGAGTTTTCTCAGTGGAATACACTGGATACTTCTGGGAAAAAAAGAAAACAGATTTGCAATACAAATAATTGTTAACCCTTTGTCTGGCTTGATGATTTGAATTTTACAGTTTTTCATATGTAATTGAAAATGTTAGTGTCTTATTATTAACTAGAAATCATGTGTTAGGGTTTCGGCTCAGTGAGATGATTGCATTTTTTTTTTAACAGATTGTAATTTGAGTGTAAATGAATGAAGTATATCATTCCTGGAGGTATATATAATTTATATCTACATATTTATAGTGAGCATTGCAGCTTGATTGTTGGTAAGAAACAGTTTGTAAATTGACTAACAAATTAGTAAAATATGTAATTTATATTTGTATGCTCTTTTGAAAAGTACATTGCCGTTCTAATTATTGTGACAGAAGTATCACAGAGAGAGAGGTGATGGATTGGTTGCATTGATAGGAACTGGTGTATTCATGTGTGTGTGTCAGTGTGTATGCACTGTGCATTTTTGTATAGTAGCATATATGTTGCATGTGTGTGCGTGTGCACACACAGGCACGTGCATCTGTGTGTGTGTGTGTGTGTGTGTGTGTGTGTGTGTGTGTGTGTGTGTTTTATAGTGAGCATTGCAGCTTGATTGTTGGTAAGAAACAGTTTGTAAATTGACTAACAAATTGATAAAATATGTAATTTTATATTTGTATGCTCTTTTGAAAAGTATATTGCCGTTTTAATTATTGTGACAGAAGTATCACAGAGAGAGAGGTGATGAATTGGTGCATTGATAGGAACTGGTGTATTCATGTGTGTGTGTCAGTGTGTATGCACTGTGCATTTTTGTGCAGTAGCATATACGTTGCATGTGTGTGCGTGTGCACACACAGGCGCGTGCATCTGTGTGTGTGTGTGTGTGTGTGTGTGTGTGTGTGTGTGTGTGTGTGTGTGTGTGTGTGTGTGTTCTTGCCTTGTGTGTGTATTTGTGCTGTATATGCTGTCAATTATTTATTAGTGAATGTAATGAAGTGATTGGGTGAGCAGGTGTGTTTGTAATTAAGTATGTATTGTATGAATGTGTGCACAAATGCTAGCTTCAGTAAAAAAGAGTGTATTGTCCAGAATTTCACTATTTGTGTATATTTATGGAGTGTTTTTTTTCACTCTCATTAATACTGCCCCATTATAAACCACATGCTGCTCTTAAGATACATACACTGCTGGATGGTTTCCAAGAATTTCATATGGGCAATAATACAGAAATATTCAGGAAAATCATCATCAGCTCCTGGACAGTACTTCACATTATTTGTCATTTTCAGTCTTGTTATTTTGGAGTTTTTTCAACCGATGCTGTATGCCATTATCTTCAGTCTGCAGAAACTTGTTGATTGTTTCGCTGTGTTTTGGTGTTATCCCCCCACCCCCACCCCTGTATTCATCTCCTCAACCCTTCTTTCCATTTCATCTCCCTCCACCACCCCCTTTCACCATTTTTCCTGTCTTTCTCCTTTTTCTGACCCCTCCCTTTCCAACTGCTTATTGTGTGTGTGTGTGTGTGTGTGTGTGTGTGTGTGTGTGTGTGTGTGTGTGTGTGTGTTTAGCTTTAATTTGCATGTGTTTTTGTGTCTGTGTTTTTTTCTGTTAAAAGCACCTGCCTGTAGGCACTTGGCTAAGGCAAACCACAAGTGATTAAAAAGCTTTTACCCCTGTTTGTTTACTTTCAGGTAAAAGTCAGACAACACTGGTATACAACTGGCTTTTTTTTTTTTATCCAGTATTCTTGCAGTGCTTGATGTAATGATCAATGAAAAAAAGTATTATTTTATCCAATAATCTTGCAATACTTGGTGTAGTGAAATGATTATTATTAACAAGTAATCCTTCTTGGTTGAATAATGGATGAATGCATGCAGAGAAATGAAACATTAAGTATAATGATTGATTACATCTATGTCTACATTTTTAATGAGAACTGCTCAATCAACTGTCAATGACATTTTTTTTTTTTTAGTAGTATAAAAGCATGACATTCAAGTAGCCGCTTTTGAAAAAGAAGGTTTTCTGAAACACATTTTTATAGTTTGTGAAACTTACCAATGATGTTTGTAGTTAAAGATGTTTTCAATTTATTGACCATTGATAGGGGACTGGTTGGCAATATTCTCCTTTTCTGTGAACCTTAATGGTTCTGCTGTTATTCTTGGTATGTTGGGTATACAGTATCTAAAGTTATGCTAACTGATTGCAGTTGAAAAAAAAAATGATTTGAAAGACATTTGAGAACTGTACGAAGTTGTGAAACAATTATGTTCTCTTGAAAAATGTCCAGTCTTAACTAAAGGAACTTTTTTTCTATATTAAATGATATATATAATGTTTGAAGTTTATCAAGATAGTAAAGTTATTCTGCTGAAGTATGAAAGGGGAGTCTTCCCAGTTACTAGTTACCTTAAAATCCTGAAGAAAGGAAGATGGTTTGTAACTGTGAAGTATATCTTGTATAGGAAAATAATAATAAAAAAAACATTGCTGGAAAGTAACAATTTGAAAGGAAGGAGTCTTGATTGAGAGATACAGCAAGCATAGCCAAAGCAAGCAAACAGAAAAAAAAAGAAAAGGGGGAAAAAAATGTTGTTAAGCAGGGAACGAGTCTTTGTTCGAATCAAGGACCAGTATGGTGAAGGACTACCGTATTTCCATTCTTTATGAACAGTGTATAATTTGCTTTTACATTTTCATAGTTTTAGTGTTCAGCATTTCATGTTGCATCTTTGTAGCTGTTTTTAAAAAAGAAATACTGCTTAACTAGTTAAACATTTTAAGGTTTACTCAGAATAGTAAAGTGATTGTTGATCTATCTATCTAACTATCTATCTATCTATCTATATAAACAAAATAGTAAAGTGATTGCATATATATATATATATATATAATGATGGAAGAATTGTTAATCTGCACTTTTTAATTGTTAATCTGTTTTTTCATTCAACGCCTTCTTTCTTGCGCTGAACACAGAAGCGATCAAAGCTGAGTGCATTTTCGTTATTTGTTTCATGTTTGTTGGACCTGAAGAAGACCTAAGAGGTCGAAACGCGTTGTGTGGTTTGTCTTGTGACTCGTTTGTCCACGTTTCTCTGGGCGGTTCGCTAACATTTATTTAAGATTTGTTTAATCTGCACTTGTTCCCCCACAACTTAATTGTTCAGCATTATATGTATAGTATTAAAACTACTGAAAATAAGAACGTCTGTGGAGTGGGAATGTTGGAGGTGTGGATTTTTAATACTGTTGGTTCTTTTAACTACTGACTAAATCCAGCTCTCAACAACCTTGAGTGGCGCTCAGCAGTCTACAGGTTTTACTTCAAATATTTATATAAAAATCTGTGTGTGTGTGTGTGTGTGTAAAACAGGATAAAAAGATCAGTTTGATCAGTTGATCCTCATGACCAGAACATTGTAGAAATTGTGTGTATTGTATTTATGTCTTTTGTTAATGTGTGTTATTTGGGTTGATTTTGCTTTTGTTTTATTTTTTGTGAACAGATTTTTACACATAATAAACAGATTGTATCATGTTAAGTGTAGTCATTGTAAGCACACACACACACACACACACACACACACACACACACACACACACACACACACACACACACACACACACAGGTTGTGTTCTGAAGCTCACAGAAGTAATGTGTATGTTACAGGTTATGCGAACTTCTGACTGAAAAAAATTTAACCCATTTTTGTTGGGAAAAGGATAGATGCTTTCCATGATCATAATTCCTTTTTCATGTGACATTGTTGGAACTGAGACGAAAATGTGTCAGTTTTGTTTTGTTGTTTTTTATTTTTTTTTTTTTTTTTGTTTTTCACCTCATATTACTCTAGGACAAGCTGAAGAAGTGTGACAAGTTTTGTGAATGGCTCTGTAGTAGAGAAAAGTCACTCCAGTGACAGCATTGTTTACAGGGGATGAACACTCACTCAAAAAAAAAAAAAAGAAGGAAAAAACACATCCTCCATGACGTTGTCATCCACCAGTCAACTCCTGCCAAATCCAGATAGACTGGAAACGATTGTTTTGACACTTCAGATAAGGTTTTATTGTTGGTTAGCAACACAATTATTTATACATATATATATATATATATATATATGCATGTATATGTATATTATATATCTATATATATATATATATCTATATTTGTGTGTATTTTGTTTTCTGGTAGGGAAGAAGGGGGGGGGGGGGGGGGGGAATGTGTGAGAGAGAGAGTGGTATGACTTTTCTTTACTGCAAGGTGACAGCCATGAAGAAGGTTTGTGTGACCAGATGGAATATACTGAAACTGAAAAAGGATGCCATGCATGTTGTAACCTCTGGACATTGGATGCTTGTTGCAAGATATGTTGACTTCAGGTATAAGCAGAGGTCCAACGCCAGACAGGGAAGAGGCCAGGGAGAGCATTGTTACAGACAGCAGTTTCCTTTGTCGTGTCATTATGAACAGTGGGTTTGGCTGGCAAGTGCAACAAGATCATGCTGTTTTTTTTTTTATCTGTATCAGCATACTTACATCCGTGTCCCCATTATGATGATGCAGGGGGCTTTGTGTGTGTGTGTGTGTGTGTGTGTGCGAGTGCGAGTGTGAGTGTGTGCGTGTGTGTGTGTGTTTGTGTGTGTGTGTTGATCTCCTGAAATTTTTTCTTTTTGCTGAATATGCCTATAGTCTTGCAGTCTCTTTGACTATCCTAACCCCATTTCTTCCTCCTTCCCCCACTTTTTTCCCCTTGAGATCTTTCATAATTGTTGTCCATTTTTTCCCCTGCCCCTTCTCCTCTGCCCTCGTTGTCCATTCCAGCAACTGCAGTTATTCAACAAAGCCCAATACCATTTTTTTTGTTTGCTGTCTGTTACAATTGACAACATGGCAGCTTTGGTAAAGTAGTCTGGCAGCTGCGCAATAAGATTGTGGTCCATAGTGAACATATTGGACTCCATTTTGCCCTGTTACTTGCCTTTTATATATTCTTTTGATCAATTCTTGAAACTTAAGAAGGAAAAATCGGAGTGTCACACTGGCTAGCACGTATGTGTGCCCAAGAAGTCTCATGCTTTTAAGGGATATCAATACTTTGACTACTGTTAGAAGTATTTGCAAATTTTTTGCACATAAAGTGTGTGTGCTGGCAGGTGTCTCTTTTAAACTACTTCTAGGGCTATGTAAATTTTGTACATAATGAAAATGTGTGTTGGCTGGTGTGTGTTTTTTTTTCTTTACTATTGTCAGGGGTTGTATATTTTGCATGTTAAAATATGTGTTGGCTGGTGTTTTTTCTTTTTTACACTGTTGTTAGGAGTCTGTAAAAATTTTTACTTAAAATGTGTGTTGACTGGTGTCTTTTTTAAACTATTGTTAGGAGTAGTTGTAAATTTTGTACTCCACCCCTCTCTCTCCCACTTGGATTCGCATTCCACTCCACCAATCCCACCTACATGCACACACACACACACACACACACACACACACACACACACACACACACACACCACACACACACACACACACACACACTACAACACACATACACACACGCACAAGAACCTGTACAAACTAAAGATGTTCCAAAACAATAAATCATTAATCACTTTTTTGTTTTCAATACAGTTTGTTTTTGTATTCTTGCTGTTGAGTTAGCTACTGGATAATGTCTAGCCATTCCCTCCCTCTCCTCGCCTACCTCCCACCCTCTTCTCTGCAAGCGCATCAGCTCAGTTAGAATAAGAATCGCTGTTCTGTACACAGTCACCCCCATTCCCTTCTCGTGAAAGTTTGTTGAAGGAGAACGAACGTTGCTGCCCCTCCTGTCCAGTCATCACCTCCTACCCCCCACCCCCTAACACCAATATCTTCGCATGCATCCTCCCATTCCCCTCCCCCCCCCCCCCTCCAACTACTCACTCCCATGTCACCACCCAAACTCTCCCGTCCTCCCTCTCCCACTCGTCAACATGTTTGCAAGTGTAAGTCCATTGAGTAACAGTTTAAACTCTATAAAGACACGCAGGGTGGGATCAGTGTAAGTCCATTGAGTAACAGTTTAAACATCTATAAAGACACGCAGGGTGGGATCAGTGTAAGTCCATTGAGTAACAGTTTAAACATCTATAAAGACACGCAGGGTGGGATCAGTGTAAGTCCATTGAGTAACAGTTTAAACATCTATAAAGACACGCAGGGTGGGATCAGTGTAAGTCCATTGAGTAACAGTTTAAACATCTATAAAGACACGCAGGGTGGGATCAGTGTAAGTCCATTGAGTAACAGTTTAAACATCTATAAAGACACGCAGGGTGGGATCAGTGTAAGTCCATTGAGTAACAGTTTAAACATCTATAAAGACACGCAGGGTGGGATCAGTGTAAGTCCATTGAGTAACAGTTTAAACATCTATAAAGACACGCAGGGTGGGATCAGGAGGGGGCGAGGGCAGGGAAGGGGGGGGGGGGGGGGGGAAGTATACCCTTTCACAAATGCTTGCGTGCAGTTACACATGTTGGCAAATGAATACACGAGCAAAAGCAATGGCTATATGTATCTGTTGTACTTAACACTGGCAGGTTTCAGTTATCTTGCCTTTGAAGTCTGATTGGTGTTATGTACACGTGTTTTTATTCATTTTTTTCCCTTTGTTATTATTATTCTTAATCAGCTGTAACCATTTTAACTCTGTATAATTTTCTACATTTTCAGAACAGCATACATTGCTCTAGATGGTTCGTTTAAATTCGATGATTTAGAGACCAACTTGTTTAGCTTATTTCTTTATTATGGAGGATGCATTTCCATGACAAAAAAGAAAAGATCAGCACCATGGAAAAAAACAACTGCACCATGTCACTAAGAAAGAAATGAAATGCAAGTCTTGGGCATGCCAGAGACTTGTTTGACTTAAAAGTGAGAGAATAATCAAATAAATAAAGTTTCAAAAGTTAATTAACGGTGTGTGATAATCATGCAGAGGTGTTTAGCTTTTTCAGGCAAGATCATTCTATGACAGCATACCTTTGGATTGCTGCAGTAGATTTGTGAGTACAGCATTGATGATCTACATCCGAGCTCCATGAACCAGTTTGGTTACTTTTGCTACGGAAAATAGGGGAAGCACAGCGAAAATATAACAGATAAATGGGGAGGGGTTTGGAGAGTCGAGTGGTTGAGCGAGGGGGGGGGGGGGGGGGGGGGGGGGGGCAGCGTACTTGGAATCTGCTAACTGCTGATGAAAATGCGGAGGCTGACGGGGCTTGCATGGCCTTTTCTGGCTGGTTCCAATCGTGCGGGTAAAGGGAGAGCATTCATACTGCTCTTGAACTGTGAATGGCTTGCTGCTCGGTGTTGTGTGAATAGCCTGCTGAGCAGCAGTGTTCGAGGTTACATGATCGGCATTAGGGCGAAATTTATGCGGGTATCGGACGCAGTCTTCATAAACTGATCGGGTGATAAGCTGCAAGCGTGCCTGGGACTATATTTTGAACGAGGCAGCGAGGCGCAGTTGCTTCCTGCGGTCTTTCAGCAGAAAAAGTTCAAGGTCCCAGAGGTCTGTCGTCCGTACAGCATGCCTGTCTAGATTCACGATCTCGTTTGATGAAGCATAGACGTCTCTGGGTGAAGCGATGTGCTTGCCGCACTTTTTTTTTTTTTTTTTTTTTTTTACCTATGTGTTTGTCTGCTTCTTTGGTTCTTTGTCCTCAGAGTCTAGAATGTTTATATATATATATAGTATTAGCCTCGTTTGTTTTCGGTTGACTTTGTAACCAATCTTTATGAGGGGGGGGGGGGGGGGGGGGGGGGGGGGGGGGGGGGGGGGGGAATAGGTGGCGCACCCAGCTTTGGCCTGAGTTATCAGCCCTTAGGGTGTCAGTAGTGTTGACCATGATTTTGATTAACCAGATTTGTAAATTTAGCTTTATGTGTAAGTTTATCTTTCTTTGTTTCCCCAGTTATCTGCCTTTAGGATGCCAGTAGTGATTTTGATTTTTCAGATTTGTAAATTTAGCTTTATATGTAAGTTTTCTTTCATTGTTTCTCTTTCAAGATGGGACTTTCCCCCAGCGTGATGACAGTCCTGTGAAAGCACCGAGCAGTTAGCTAGGCTATAATGACAGAACAAGCATATCTGTGAAAGTCGCCTTTGCAAAGTAATGGGCCGTTTAGTGCCTGGACAAAAATATCGAGGCGTGCAGGATGTTTTCGTGTTTTCATAATCCAGTTAGCAGTGACATGGATAACGGAATGTTTTAACAAGCTTATCTGATCTTCTGCGGGATTTGGCCACTATCAGGTGTGCAAGGGTGAACATGGAGATGGGGGAAATCCCGCTCCACACCTCTGTTGTCAGGTGTTGCCAAGATTCGAACGTGTAACCCCCAGAGTTGTATGTTATAACCAGCTGTCGCTTGCAATACTTCTCCTACGTTAAGATTCTGTTTCATTTCGAATTGCCCTATTTGTTTGAAACGATGGTGTTTGGGGTTTTACAGTGTTTCCCAAACTTTATGCTTAAAAAAAAAAAAAAAATCGTCGATTTGCTTTTCCCTCACGAGTGTAACCAGATAAATCTATGTAACCAGATAAATCTATGTAACCAGCCTGTTTTGATTGCGCTTGTCTGCACAGTCTGTGGTAAACTTGAACACTGGCATTTTCACAGGAAGTACCTGTGCTAGCCGAGCAAAGCTTGACAGAATGAAGAACCTTACGGGAAGATTTCAAGACATGGTAAAGCCTTTAAATTGTGTACGCTCGGTTTTAGTTGTATTGTGAATCTTTCTCTGCTGACACTTCTTTTTAAAAAGAAATTGTGACGCGTTTCAATCATTACTAGGCCCCTAGTACTTTAACAGCATGAATGATGATATTTGATGCATATACAGCCCAAGAAATTGTAATTGGTATCATACCAAGATCAGACCCATGAATCGAATTTCAATGAAGCAGTAGAGCAGATGGAAATGAATGTTTTAATGATTGTTGATTAACGATAGGCCTGCTGACACAGATACAAGTGGCCAAGTGAAAATTAGACCACATGTAAAAAAACAACAACAACAATTTGTACTTGCTGAGAAAATGCCAGTGTTCAAGTTTACCACAGATTTGATCACATGAAGGTAAGATAGACTATATGACTTGATCATTTATGCTAATCAAAGCAAGTGAAGCATTGTCAAAGCAGGATATCAAAGACTGCCTACCTTATTAAAAAAGAAACCCTGAACTTCACTGTTGAGGCAAAAATCAAATTAAATGTGGGATAATCGTGATAAAGAAAATGAAGAATGCGTCAAGGTCAGCGTCAGTTAATAGAAAACATCATAGTGTTACATTGAAGTTATCTGATGAGGAATACGAACATTATAGTTTAGTGACGCGTTATACCTTCACTGCATCCGTTTGAATGCTTTGGTTTTCGTCATGCAATGTGTTTCTGTGTGCCTCCCAAACTTCGAATTATCCGTTTCCCACCTTTTGCCTTTATTCTTGCCTTATATAATTTCTGTGGTGTGTATTTAGGCCTGTATGTAGAACGAGGGAGGCAAGTGGCTCATTATGGTCACGTTCTTGGTATATTTTCATAGGTGAAGGATATTATTTGATATTAAAAAAAAATTATCGAATATACTGTCGTGTATGTTTCTCTCTCTCTCTCTCTCTCTCTCTCTCTCTCTCTCTCTCTCTCTCTCTCTCTCTCTCTGGCTGTATGTGTGTGTTTGTGTGTGAGTGCGCGCGCGCCCATGTATATTTCTTGACATCCTCTCTCTCCCTCTCTGGCTGTATGTGTGTGTGTGTTTGTGCGAGAGCACGCGCGCCCATGTATATTTCTTGACATAATGACGGTTTTTCACATCACGTTTTAACCGATTCAGTTCACAAATCCGGAATCCAAAGAAGACGGAAGTAAAGAGTTAATGCTGTCTTGCCACAAGATTCCAGAAGGTGCAGTTGGTATTGGAGACGAAGGAATTCTTTTCCAGATGATTTACATTTTCTCTGTGAAATGTAATGTGTGAGCGATTCATGCTGTAACTACAGATAACGGAAAAGAACACTTCCCGACTCACGAAGCAATTCTGTGATTTGAATACCGCCATTCTCCCACGTGTTTTGTACGAGTTTCCTGACGTACACTAGGGCAGTCGGGGATTTCGCAGCACTCTAGCTCTGCGCTCAATCATGCGCAACATCATAGAGGTGATGTCAGTCCTGTCCTTTGCGTGGTGCATCCGCTAAGACGTCTTCCTCAGTTCAGCTGCCTGGGGTTTGCCCACGAGCCCTTCTCTGTGAGGCAGTTTCAGGGAGTTCTGGCATTTAAAGATCCAAACGCTTAACGGCGTCCAGAGTGTCTGCTGGTCAGCATTAAAAAAAAATAAATACAAAAAATAAAACACAGGTAGTTCCAAAAGCGAGGTGACTGACTGCAGGCGGAAACTGAAACAAACTTAAATATTATTATTCCGCCGAACAAAAGACACAAACAAATCTACTTTCTCTATTCGTCTGTCAGTGGAAGAAAAAAAAAATGAGCGCATTAAATTTTGATGATGAATCGATCAAAGGGTTGACTAATAGGTGTTCACAAGTTTGAACAAAACCAAATTCATCGATTTTAAAGAAAATTGTTCAAAAAGTGAACTGTGTAACAACGAAGCCTGCAAATTATGGTGCGGATCTGGCTTCTCATAGGACACATCCAGGATCTGTTCAACCAAGATTTGGCAAAACTCCACCTCATTGATTGGGTGGGGGGGGGGGGGGGGGGGGGGGGGGATATTAGATTCTGCAACCAGCTAAGCCTTGCTGTCGTGGTGACTTCATTTCTTCTTTCTGCACTCATGGTCAGTTCGTGTGGAGGTTGCAGTGTCCACAACTTCATGGGGACTTTCCCTCGATGGATATGATGCTATCCTCCAGAGGGGGAGGATAGCGCCCTGACTGTTGTCATTAGCTGCAGGCTTAGGAGATGAAGTCCTACAGTGCGTGAACACCCAAAGTGACTTGAAGCAGTGCAGTGTCTCCTTTGGTGGGTTACCTGATAACGACTTGATACTGACTACTCTCTGTGGATTGCTAATGCCAGCCGGGGCTGCGGCAGGGACAAACCAAGGTGTGACCGTAGATGGTGAACCGGAGCTGGAACGGAAGATGACACGGATTAAAAAAAAAAAAAAAAAAAAAGAATCCAGGAGAAAGATGGAAACGGTCTAAGGACAAACCCATTCCATTTTGGTACGGATCTGGATCGAAAGATGATGCAGCCTGGATCCGTTCAAGACTACAAACGAACCACAAAAGTGATTTTAATGGAATAAAATGGAAATATGGAATGTAGTATAAAAACAAATGTATTGGATTTGAGCGTTGATCCAGAAAGGTAACCCAGATCAAAGGACAGATCTAACAGTCGTTCAACAGTGTCAAATCTAGTTTCACTCTGTCTGGTTTCTTCTCTCTCTCTCTCTCTCTCTCTCTCTCTCTCTCTCTCTCTCTCTCTTTTCCCCTTATCCATACGTGTCCGGTGCATGGAAATTTTCAAATTTTCAGTTTCAAACTGCAATTTGTTGTCGCCTTTGTTGAAAAGAAACTTGTAATCATAATCTGCCTGGCCACTGATTCGCCATTCACACTTTCATTCATTAGATTTGTACCCTCCACCAGGCGACCCTTACTTTCGTCGCCTGAACTATCGCCGTTTTTAGTACTTTCGCCACGTATATTTTTGCCGCTTTGGGTATGTGTCTTCCTTCGGTGGGGAACTTTTTTCCCTTTGCACCGTAAATCTTAAAACTTTTGGACAAGCAACTTTGTGGAATATCAGGCGGATTTTTCTTTACGTCAGAGCATATACACCGACAGAACATGAACGCTAAGAGGTTCATTTTCCGGTGCACTGAGTAACGGTTATATCCACAGCCAAAGGACACACCTTAGTCAGAAGTGACTACGTTTTATGACAAGAAAAAACAAAACGTGTCCTAATGGAAGTGCAGATTTGATGGCTGCCAGTTTAGATGCTTCTAAAAATGAGACCATTTTAAGGCAAGCTTGTGGGAGAAGGTCTTAACTGGACACCAGATCCTGGCACTAGTCTTGTCTATCGGTGTAAGAATCTTCAATCTTGAAGGCGGATAGGCAGACAAACTGAGAGAGAGAGAGAGAGAGAGAGAGAGAGAGAGAGCTCTACACCAGTGGGAAAAAGACTGCTTTCTGTCCTGTGAAACATGCCCCGCCAAACAGCGAAAGTGTGGACGGCAAAACTACAAGCTGGAAAAGAACACAGCCTCTGCTTAGGAGGATCAAAACAAAACAAAAAGTTAATCCGTTTGTGTGGGTGTATTTGTCTGCCTATTATGATGACAGAACCTGTCTCCACGAAGCTTAGTGGAAAGATGGATGTGGCCGAAGAACGAATCCGTTAAGTTTTGCAGTGGATCCGGATTGAAGCGCTGGATATAGGAACCAATTAGGGAGAGAAAAAAAAAAACATAAAAACTATACTAAAACGACTAAACCTGTTTTAATCAAACTTGGTTGAAAAAAGAAATGTACCGTGATGACCATTTCATTAAATTTTGGTGCGGATCTGTAGTGTGGAGTCTAGATCAAAAGGTGGACACAGGATCCGTTCGACCATGACAGAGATATGCGCTCTCCCGAGTGCCCTTCTAGTTAGTGTATTGATCCTGCTGTCATATATGATGATCTTGTTTGTCGTCAGTCCTATTCCATGTTGCCTTGCGGCTTATCTGATAAACTCTGGGCGAAACACTGCCACCTTTCCCGCATATGATTGAAGCAATAAATAACACTGCGGAGGCCAGGACGTTTGTTAAGTGTTTATGTGTGTGTGTGTGTGTGTGTGTGTGCGCGCGCGCGTATGTGTGTGTGTGCGAGTGCGTGCGTGCGTGCGTGTGTGTGTGTGTGTGTGTGAGGATGATCAGACAAATTGCATGATGTTACAAAAGACAGTTACGTTTCAGGCAGATATATGGGTTTTGCGATAAAATTTGGTGCTGTGGACCTCGTTTTAATCAATGTACTCGAACCTCAGAACATATTCTCGTTTCATCTGTCGTAAGGAGATCCATAGCTTAGCATGTTTTTCATTTGACATAGCTTTTTACAGGCGGTTTGTCTCTACTATCTCTTTCCCAGCAAAGGATTTTTTTTTTTTTTTTCATGCTGAGGTCTTGACAGCACTCAGAGACCTTTGTAATATCGGCTGGATTATGAAAGTAAAAACGGAAACTGAAAATAACCCATCACATCCGGTTTTCCGAACTAAAATGGCAGCTGAACAAAGATCGAAGTCATAACGAGGCTGGTCCGGATTCATTTGTGGGTCATGACGACACGAGACTTCACGTTATCTTTTTTAACTGGTCGCCTGTCTCGTTTTATCATCGGAAAGGACGTGCCTCCAACCAATCCTCAGATAATTGTACTTTCCCTGACCCCTACCGTGTCTCCGTTTTGTCAGTGGAACACGGGGATGGGGTCCGATGTTCGGACGTTCAGTGTCCGTTGTATCAACAGTCCGAAGGCCGAAAGTCCGACGTAGCGATAGTCCGAAAAGATGGTGCATTAGTGCGACGAAGCAACAGTCCGAGAAATTTTTTTTCGTCCGAGGCGTTATAAGTACGACGATTCGATAGTCCGAAAAGTTGATTTACAAGAAATATAAATCCGACGTAGCGTAAGTTCGACGTGTCGATAGTCGAAAGGCATTGGCACACGTAAGCTCACCTTTTACGGCATGGATTGTCGCCCGAGTACGGATTGTCGCCAGAGACAATCCGTGCCGGAAATGGCGTTATGTCAAAGCGACTCTGTCGGGCGACAATTCATGCCGTCCTGGCCGGCACGAATTGTTGCCCCCATTGTACATTTTAACAGTTTTGACTCTCTCTCTCTCTCTCTCTCTCTCTCTGTTTGAAAAGGGTGGGTTGTGAACGGAGGGGTAGATGGGGTGAGGTGGGGTGCTTGTGACGTGGGGCGAGGATGGAATTGTTTGCAGAGAACAGGGGATAGAGAGGAAAGGGGAATTGCGTGCGAATCTGGAGGGCGCAAAAAATGTGTGCTGTACGCCCCCTTTCCGGAATAGATGCTTGGTTTAATATTGATTTACTATCATGTTGATTGTTATGTGATTGATTATTATGTGTTCTGTATTTCTATCTTTTTCAGATCATGCTATTCGATAGATGTAATGTTTGATAATGTAAATGTACACCTGTCACACAATCCATTCCAAGCACTCTACACACCCAGTGATAATGATGACAAATACCCAATAATATAATAGCAATAACCATAGTAACGAATGATAATGATTGAAAAAATATAACATTACAATTCAAATATAACACCATGCGCACATACATACATTTGCATTATCAAACATTCCCATCTTTAGATCGATCTAGCGCGCGCGCGCTCACACACACACACACACACACACACACACACACACACACACACACACACACACACACACACACACACACACACACACACACAGAGTGCCGTACTGTGCCGTGCACCTGGGGGAAAAAAAGATATATTGAAACCCATAAATTTTTGTGTTTACTTGCATAAGTATGAAACTAAAAAAAACACATGCACACACATACAACCAAAAAAAAAACCCCCAAAAAACGCACGCACACACACACACACACACACACACACACACACACACACACACACACACACACACACACACACACACACACAAAACACCCACTATTGTTCTCCGCATCATGAACAAAATACAAAGCATAGCACTTCAAAGTTGATAAAAATCCAACCAACCAAGCTACGTACTTGAGTAACCAATCAATAGGAAAGAAAAACAAAAGAGAATAACTAGAGAAACTAAAGAAGAAAAAGAAACACCCAAAGGTGCTGGGGAGGACCCAGAGATGCACTGTCTTCACCTGCCCTTTGAGCAGTCCTG
>JADBJO010007821.1:79231-91731 GCA_016801955.1 Conus betulinus
CATCCTCTTGTTCATCGGATGTTGAGGCAGGCACTTGAATTTCTCTGCCTGAACCATGGTCTTTGCGTCTCTCCTCTGGTGGAGGGGCTGTATGGCAGTAACCTCCTCCATGGCTTTGATTGGTGTGGATCGCATGGACCCGGTGATGATCCTGAGGGCTTGATTTTGGACCCTATCCAGGGATTGCTGGTGGGTCTTCGCTGCTGTTGACCAAGCTGTTGAGCCATACTCAAGATGGGGCCTGACTGCTCCCTGGTAGACGCGCTTGAGTATTTGTTCGTTTGCTCCCCAGCTGGTTCCGGCTAGCTTCCGCAGAATGGCAAGCTTTCGTCTGGCCTTTGCTTCAGCTTTCTGGATGTGTGGTCGCCAGGTTTGCTTCTTGTCGAAGGTGACACCAAGATAGGTGCCTCCTCTTCGTGTTTCAGGGCTGTGCCTCCAAGTTTGATGGGCCCAGCCTTTTGTTTTGTTGACAAGGTGAAGAGTGTTGTGGAAGATTTCTCCTTGTTGATTGCCACACACCACTTATCTGCCCATGCCGCCAGCTTGTCAGCCGCTTGTTGCATTCTGTATGTGGCAGTAGTGGCATGCTCTTCCTTGCACCACAGCACCAGGTCATCTGCATAAAGTGCAGCATGGATACCTTTGGGAAGTTCTTGGATGAGGTCATTAATGAAGACCAAAAAGAGTGTAGGCGAGAGGACGCCTCCTTGTGGGACTCCATGTCGCAGCAGTACTTTTTTGCCTTTTTGTCCGTTGACTGTGACTCTTGCTCTGCGGTTGTGGAGGTAGGATCTGATCCAATGCAGCATGTTGCCAGCGACTCCACATCTATGCAGTTTCACGAGGAGGCCATCAGTCCAGACTTTGTCAAAGGCCTTTTGTAGATCGATCCAGGTGGCAAAGACAAGCTTTTGCTCCTGGAACGCATCCTCGATTTCTTGGGAGAGGTAGGTGGTCTGGTCTTTCTGTGCTGCGAAAACTGTCTGAAGCCTGCCTGTTCAGGAGCCAGAATGTTTTCAGTCTCGAGATACCAAAGCAGGCGCTGGTTGGACCATTCTCTCTAGGGTCTTGATGACGCAGCTGGTGAGGCTGATTGGCCTGTAACTGGCAGCCTTCTTCTTGTCCTTGCCTTTTTGAGGACAGGGATCATGATGGCTTCTCTCCAAACTTGTGCCAAGTCTCCAGTTTCCCAGCTCAGGTTGAAGACCTCTAGAAGTTTGAGGGTGGCTGTGCTGCCAAGGTGCTTCAGCATCTCGTTAGTGATCCCATCTGGCCCTGGGGATTTCCGAGTTTTCAGTTTCCTCAGAGCTGTCTGGAGCTCATGGAGAGTAAGGGGCTGCTTCATGGGTTTCACGTTGGTGTCTTGTCGTCTCTCTCTCTGTTCTCTTCTTGCTTCTCTTTGCTGAGAAGTGCTGACAGGTATAGTGCTCTCGCTTGCGTAGATATCAGCAAAGCGGTTAGCTGCGCATCTCCCTGTCAGCATCTCTCCATTCTCTTCCAGTGTGATGTTCTGGCCTTTGCTGTCCTCATCGTTGAGTTGGCCTACAACTCTCCACAGTTTTGAGCCACCTTTCTCAAGGTTCAGGGCTGCTGTCTTCTCTCTCCAGCTTTTGCGCCTGGCCTGGATCTTTGCCTTGAGGAATTTGCTTTTGTCTGCTGCAGCTGCAGGTGGTTCTCGTCCGATGGGTTGTTTTCTGCATCTTGTCTGGCCTCTGTCATCTCGTCCTGTAGCTCTTGAAGCTGGTTGCTCCAGTAGGGTTTGTACTCTTTCTGAGCACCACGTGGAATGGTCTCTTTGGCAGCCTGCAAGATGCTGGCGTTCAGGACTCTGACAACATTGTTTATGTCTCTGCCTTGGACTTGAAGGTCCTTGGTGAGAACGTTGGTGCGGTGACTGAAAAGCCTCCATTTTGCCTTCTTGTAGTTCCAGCGAGCGGGGGCACTGGGCGACTGGCTGTGCTTTTGTTGATCTTCAGGAACACTGGCCTGTGATCGCTACCTCCTAGCTGCTCTCCCACTTCCCTGGTGATGTCCTGGTGTACATCTTCAGTGCAGAGAGCAAGGTCTGGGGTGGAGGTAGTGCGCCATCGTCTGGAGTAGAAGGTTGGAGTGTCACTTGGGGAGTTGATCAGGACGAGATGATGTTCGTCTTGCCAGTCTTCCACTTCTTCTCCTCGGCGATCCATCTGGCTGTAACCCCAGCTCTGGGAGTGACTGTTGAAATCACCTACTGCGATAAAGCTCGAACCTGGGACGTTGATGGTGCCGAGTGACAGTGGCTGGTTGTCAGGGCAGTAGAAGTTCAGGATGTGCAACTCTGTGTCATTCAGTTTGGCCCGAATCATCTGGTACTCAGCACCCTCCATGTGGACTGCTGTTTCGCTGGGCATCGATGTTGTTCCGGACAAGTGTCAGGATTCCGCCCTTGCTTCTGTCAGCTCTGTCCCATCTAAATGGCTGGTAGCCTCGGATTTTGAATGCCTTTCCTGTTTTCAGGTGGGTTTCTTGAATGCAGCAGACGTTGATGTTTTTCCTCGTGCAGGATGTGTTCAAGCTCCGTCTTTTTATTATGACTCCTTCTGCATTCCAATGCATCACCTTGAAAGGTTGTTGCTTCTTGGATGTTGTTGTTGAAGTGCTGCCAGTCGCTGTCCTCTGCCGCCCCCTGGCGTGACGAGGTGGACGAGAGGGACCTCCAGTCGCTGTGGGTGGACTCCGTTGAGGCTCGGAGCCCGGCGCTGCCCCATCCTGGAGGGACCTCAATGGGCGAGCGCCATTCTCATCTCGGCTGGCTGACATTGTCATATGGCGATGATGCGTGGTGTCGTGGTTTATTAGAGTGCGCCGTGCAGCCCAACACCTCCGTCTTCAGCACTCGAGGTTTCTGTAGGGGTTACCCCGCCCTTAGCTCATGGTCCAAAGTCCTGCCCTGTGAGCACAGGGGGGATTGTTTCTCCGAGGGTCCCACCCCGTAGCTAGAGGTTTTAACGCGCCTCATGATCGCGTGATGAACCCGTCATGGGACATATGGGGTATTTCTTGAGTGCAGCAGTGCCACCTGCTGCCCCACCCCGTCCTGCTGGGAGCACCGCCAGTTGGTCCGGAACTGCTTATTCGACCAGGCGGGCCTGACTTATATCGCAGCTAACCCTCATATCTGAGGGCCGTTCCCTATCCGCCACCCGGGGACCCGCCGGGTTGGGGATGGTCGCCCCGCCACTGAATTGGAAGTAGCCTGTCCCCGGCCCGCTGGTGCTACATTTAGTCGTTTTCCGTGCCATTCTGTCGAAGATCTGTCACTCATTTTACTGCCTATCTCTTCCGAAAGTTGATGGGGGGGATTTACGTGTGCGGAAGATGTTATGCGTGCGTCCACACGCGCGCAGCCTCGGTCCATGGTGTCATTCGAAGGACTTTTCGGGAAATGGATGCAGGACCAATGTTACCTCCGAGGGAAAATTTCCCCTGCACCAAAACGGCCTGGTGGAGATTCGAACCCGCAGCCCCAGGATTTTGAGTCCGTAACTCTTTACCAGCTGAGCTATTCTGGGCCCTGTGGATTTCATGAAGGTCTGAATGCGAGATGTTCCATAGGATTCGCTTTGTGTGTGCACACGTTTTCTATTACAGAGAGAGAGAGAGAGAGAGAGAGAGAGAGAGAGAGAGAGAGAGAGAGAGAGAGAGAGAGAGAGAGAGAGAATTGTGTTTCAGATCGGTCTTTTTGTGGTCAGGATTTCTTTCTTTCTTTTTTTTTTGTTTTATTACAAAAAATTTTTTTTTTTTCAAGGTTCAGTCTTGGCAGTGTCATTTGTACCAGTTCCGCATCTACTCTGATAGTGGTCCGAGAGTGACCTCCGTCGTCGGCCGAGTTTGTAAACTGACTTGAAATACCAGGGCAACATGATCCGCCATCTTGCCCATTCCTGTGGGTCAAAATGACCTGGTGTCGACGACATTCGGTGCTGTGGTTGCTTGCTGTTGTATGTTTTGTTTGTTCTTGTATCTCCAGTCAATGGATCTGAATGTGTTGCGTTGTTTTCTTCAGCTTCACTTCCAATGGTGTCTTTATATAAGTTCACATCCGTCAAAACAGTTGAATTAGAATTTCTTTTTTTTTTTTTAGTTATGCTTAATTTTTTTTTTTTTTTTTTTTTTTTTTTACGTTTCCAAGAAAGTCGGTAAGCAGGCAAAAGAAGTAGGCTAATTCGACATAGTAAGCAAGCAAAGGGGGTCAGTTGTGTTTCTGAGTGAGCATTTTAACCAACATTAATAGCTTTAAAAAGAAAAGGAAAAACGAAACAAAAAGGTAAAAAAAAAAAAAAAAAAAAAAAAAAAATCCCCAACCCCCAAGCATTTGAGTCCAATTTGTTCCTTAGATCGAAAATTAGGCAAGTAAGTAAACGAGTGAGTAATTAGTGAATGTGGAAGTAAATAAACGAGTGAAGATTGTGATCAAGTTAAAATCCCCTGGCAGAGAGAGAGAGAGAGAGAGAGAGAGAGAGAGAGAGAGAGACTCAAGATGATTTATTCTTTTTTAGGCCATTGTCGCTCATGAAGGGGGTTGCAAGCTAATTACAATCGTCTTATTACGTGTGCAACTGCTCGCAAACATAAATAACATGCATTCAGAAATGAATTTTATGATAGAAGAAAATGATTGCAACATTAATGCTTAGAGAGAGAGAGAGAGAGAGAGAGAGAGAGAGAGAGCGCCGTAAACCTTTCATTCGTATACAACCATACAAAGTCCAAACTAGGAGAGCGCCGTAAACTCCTTTCATTCGTATACAACCATACAAAGTCCAAACTAGGTCGGTATTTTGGGGAGAAGCGTTCACACATGAGAGAAGAAGAATAGTGATCCATCATGTGTCACGCTTCTTGCTGCGGGCGGAAGAACGAGTCCACACTCTCTCTGCCTTCACCATCTAGCAAATGTGCACAGCGGTGACGACACAGGTACTTTGTGTACAGGGGAGAGAAACGTACTTATTAAAAGAAATGGAAAAAAAACAAACAAACAAACAAAAAAAAACGTAGGTTTTCGATACGTGGAAATGTCTTCAGGCTGTACCATAACTAAGATCGATACCAATATTACATAACCGAGCGTGTGTGTGTGTGTGTGTGTGCACACACACACAGGTTTTCTTACTTGTAACAAGAGGGGATTACTGTGTGCAACGTGTCATTAAGGCGGTGGCTGTGTTGTGTTGGCAAACACAGGGTTCGGGAGAGTCAGTGGAGGCGACTGCGGACACCGTGAGCTGTTGAGGGGCTGTTTACCGACAACACTTGGACCAAAAGGGCTTGTTCGGAAACCCACACACCCTTTGATATTTGAGGTACAGTGAGAGTGATATGGAAATAACGAAACTACACACACTGACACCCACCCACCCACACACTTAAAAGGAGTGACTGTTCATTGACATGATTATAAATACGAAGCTTTTTTTTTTTTTGAATGAATTTATCTATTTACCTGAGGGTGGATTGGGTGTGGCAGAGAAACGCATTCACTGTGTTGTGAATTTCTTGTAGACGCTTTTTCTGTTTTTCTTTTTTGCTCTTTTTTTTTCCCCCTGCGTTATTGACAGAATCAAGGGAGAAAACTTTGAACCCTAACATCCAGTCCGCTGAAGGCTTTCAAATTGCTTGCGAAGCTTACAGAGCTCTGAAATAAATGTATCCCCCGTGTGAAAGTGGGTAAGTAATCAATGAAATGGGTTTGACGCTGATGAGGATTTGACGGTAAATTGTGTGTTGATCAAAGAACGTCCATTTCTGGCGGCAGTGGTGTTTAACAATAACAATAACAATAATTTTTAATCAGTCTTTTCTGGCCAACTGGCCTATACAGACAGGAGAAATGGTCATTCAAAATTGTATACATGGTGAGTAGCAAAACATTTCAAATCAAGATGTAGTTTGGCATCTCAGTTTCAGAGCTCTACAAATATAGGTCGCAACTCTAAAGGCTAATTTTCCACTGAGATTTGTGAATAGCAATTGTACTTTAAGAGTTGATGGGAAGCGGTAGTAATACAGTGGGGGATATGTCGTTTACGGAGTGCAGCATACCTTTGGGCACACAAGCAAAAAAATGAACAAGGTCTTCAACACAGTTCAAGTCACAGACTTTACAAATTGGATTTGACAAGCATTTGCCATAACGTGGGATTCCATTTAGTGGGAGTCGATTTGATTTAACCAGACAAAGAACACGACGGTGCTCGTGATTTTCTAACTGGCTTATGTAGGTAGCCCTTAAGATTTCTGGTTGGTATAGGATGTAGTCTCCTTCTGTTACAACTGATTCATGCCAGCACTGACGGAAATTATCCTCTAATCTTTCTTTGAATACTTTAAGAAAGTAGCTTGGATTTCCAACATCTTGCATCACCCATACATAGCCAAATCCAAATTTACACAAAATGGTTCTAACTCGAGTAGCCCAGTTCTGTCTGCCATTGTTATCATGCATGAACAACATATTGTAACATTGACGAGGATAGCGGTCATGTGATAATACAAGAAGTCTGCACCAGTACCTAATAAGCTGTACATAGGCATCAATATATCAAGGAAATCTACCACACTCACCCAAAGCAACATTATTTTTTACATCTCTCCCAACACTCAAAACATTTTACATATTTTCGTTTGCACCTTTTCAATTTCTTTCGAAGTGCTGGAAACCCCAAATTTCTGAGCCATATAAACAAATGGCTTGATTTTCACATAAAAAATCTTAAAAACAGTATGAACTGGCATGTTTTTCAGTTTGAAATATAACTTCTTAATTCCTGCAAGCGCTCTAAGTGCCTTCCCAGAAAGATTACTTACACACATTTGACCAGTTCAAAGTAGCAGAAAATATCACTCCCAAATAGTTGTACATGGGTTCCACTTTGATGGTGGTGTTTGTGTGTGTGTGTGTGTGTGTGTGTGTGTGTGTGTGTGTGTGTGTGTGTGTGTGTGTGTGTGTGTGTGTGTGTGTGTGTGTGCGTGCGTGCGTGCGTGCGTGCGTGCGCGTGTGCGTATGTGTGTGTGGTGGGTGGAGTGAACGCTAACACATGATGCCATACAGCGACACAGTTTGACCATCATCGACGGACGCTGAACTGTTGAACATGAACCGTTGCCAGCATGAACTTGTAACCTCTGTGACATTTGGCGTGTCAAAGACAGCGGAATCTTGAAACTGAATGCAGGATCTATGCATAGCCCTTCATATGTTGATTATAATTATCATTATTAGTGTTGTGTGTTCTTGTTGTATCATCATTATCACTATTAGTATATTATGAAGAGTACTTATATAGTGCCTGTGTGTCCTCGGTTAGAGACCACGCCCTCCTTAAATAATCATCGCTCCTCTAACACAATAATAATAAATTATAATAATGGACATCCATACACTCTCACCTCCCACACTGGGAGTTTAAGGCGTTTACAAAGAGGGTCTTAAAAGACAGGGACGTGAATAGAGGAGGTGGAGGGGAGGTGGAGGGGGGGGGGGGGGAGGGGGGAGGGAGGGGGGGGGGGGGGGGGGGGGGGGGGGGGGGGGAGGGAGGGCGGGGAGTATGCAACAACTAAAGGAACACTCAGGTAATAGACTTACACACACACACGCACGCACGCACGCACGCACGCACGCACACACACACACACACACACACACACACACACACACACGCATTAACAATAATATATATGTTAACAATAATATATTGTCCTCTCTTGCCAAATCTCATATCGATAGTAATTATTCACATCACCTGAAAGTTTTCACCGATGGATCACTATTAAATGAAAAAGCTGGAAGTGGTTTTGTTATTCCTACCCTTAACGTTGAAAAATCTTTTCATCTCGGAAAGGGGTATTCTTATCTTCACAGCTGAGCTGGTGGCAATTCTAATGGCGCTTCACTTTCTTGTTGATACTCCACTTACTATCTACAAAGCACTGTTCTGTGTGGATTCTAAATCTGTCCTGCAGGCCTTGAATCTATTGCTGTAAAAAAAAAATCGAGGTGAGGTGATTTTAGAAATAAAACATCTTGTCAGTTTTCTTATATCAAGAGGTACTACAACAGTTGATTTTGGCTGGATCCCGTCTCACAGTGGGATTTCTGGTAATGAATGGGCTGACCGGGCTGCGAGAAAAGGAGCACGAAAGTCCGATGAATCCATAGAAATCAACATTCCTCTGTGTTTATACGAAGGATATGGTCTCTTAAAAAAGACGTGTATTGAAAAGGTTTTATGAAGCCTACAAAAACTTGGTTCTTACTAAAATACATCTACCTCACTCCAACTTGCTCTGCTGTGACAAATCCCAGTCAGCTACTTTTTTCTTCTAGCAATGCGGCTAAAATTGGAAAGATAATCTATCAATTGGCCAAGCATAAACGTTCTTGAAAAAAAAAAAAATAACCGAAAACTTGAATCCCTGTTTTACAGGCTTAAGCTAAACGCCTTCCGTACAAAATTTCGCAAAACTTTAAATTGCATCTGCGGAGCAGTTGAAAGTTTCACAACCCAGCATCTTCTTTTCTACTGCGCATATTTCAAAAAGGAAAATCCTGACTGCCTGCGACTTGATGGCACGTGTATTTTCCAGAACTTACCAGGTCTTGTTTCCTTTGTTAATTCCTTGATGATTAGTCCAGTGGGCTCTTTTTTTTTTTTTTTATAACAAGTGTTCCAACAGATATGAGCGCCTAACATTTTGGTTATACCAGGTATCCTGTACTCCTTAATGTTTTAATACTTGCTTTGGGCTAAAGTTAATTGTAAGAATTTTAGTATGAATCAATATATATAGCTAACTGCTCGTAACAAAATCTCTTATCGGTCCATCAACACACACACAAGCACACACACACGGCACACACACACGCACACAAACGCACGCGCACACACACACACACACACACACACACGCGCGCGCGCGCGTGTGCATACACACGCTACTTCCCTAACTCTTGTCTAAAATCACTTTATGTGAATAGACGTTAAATTGAAGAACGAACGAACGAACGAAAACACACACACACACACACACACACACACACACACACACACACACACACACACACACGATTCAAGGGCTGCACGTCGAAAAGGGCAAACACTTTCAAATTACAGAAACTGGTTGGGATACGCTGACTGAAAGAAAAAATGTTCACACCAGAGGCTGCCCACCCGGGATAGAGTCGGCTGAAAAGCTTCCCGCTGGGGTTACATTCCATCGTTTCCCGCGGCAGTCAGTCTGTCGGCCACTCAGTTTCCCTTTCATATGTTGATTCCATGGTACATTGCTCAATGTAAATGGTGTCATCCATACCATCCACTTGCCAAACTGGCTTTCTCCTCCGAAAGTTGGTGAAGGGATTTGACGTTGTGCAAGAACGTATGCTAACTGGAAGTATGTTTTTGGGGATGCGTGCGTTCACACACGAGAAAAAAACAAACGGTTTAACAATCTAACTCGAAGGAATGGGGGGGGGGGGGGGGGGGGGGGGGGGGGAAAAAGAGTCACAAATCGATGAAAAAGAAAAAAAAAACCACCGCCTTGTACGGAAACGGCCCAGCGGAGATTCGAACTCACAATCCCGGGACCACATCACGAGTCCCATGCTCTACCAGGTGATCTGTTCTGGCCCTATAGCCTGTCACCTGCTTCATCAAAAGGATTCCACTATATGAAAACACCCAGCAGAATGTAATGTTGTTGCCTCTCCAAAAGGAGAAAATTTAAGATGATTGATTTTATCAGTGAGAGCTTGTCCTACTCTAGAATTTGATTTAAAAAAAAAAAAATGACAGGAGAGTATCTGATTCAAATCATGTAGAAAATAAGTAAATAGTATAGTTAAATCGGCTATGAAAATGAAACATTTTTTCCCGATATGAAATATTTTCTCCACCTTTAAACAAGACACAACAAATACTGTTCTGGCCTTCTGATTTTCCGACAGGGATCCATTTATGTAGATTTCAAATTGATCAGAATGATTATTAATATATTGATAACTAAAATGTTGACCCTTGTCCCATATAAATGAAGAAAGAAAATCCAAATTAACTTCTGTTGTTCCCACAGTGGATTAAAGAGAGATGCACCATTGGATTTCACCAGTTCTTTAGACTGATTTGCGATGATATAGATCAAGTGCATGACTTCAGACTGTTGTAAGAGATGCTATATAATAAGCAAGTTTGCGGAAATCTGTATCAGAACTTAAAAAACTGACTTCATGAACAACACGACTTTCACGTGATAATCCTCGTTATAACTATTTCACGAGGGCAAGTTGGCAAAATTAATCGAATGACAGACACTCCTACTTCCCGAAACAATGACATTGAAACGAAAGAAAAGGTCCACAGAAACAGTTGTCTTGCAATCTTAGCTTTGCATTTTCTTTCATAAATTCTGTGGAGAACTGGAGTAACCTTTGGCCATAAGTCAGTTAGAAACGCACATGACTCTCACTACAAGATATTCTACCGCATCGATATCACCGGCTCCAATGTAGTTTACCTTTGATTTGGGGGAAAAAAGGAAACTTTTCCTTGCCTGGGTTAGCCAGCATTAGGTTTGATAATTCCAAGTTGATTCTGAGAAAGGGCAAACTCTCCCAAAATTTACCATGTGCTGCGTGTCAAAATATTGCTGCCAACTCGGAATAATTGCAAGATGGGTGGGTCAATAACTGCGTTAAAAAGAATAAGATTATTTTTTTCAATGGATACTGTGAAACGATTTTCAGACAAACAATTGCTAAACTTATTGGAACTTTTCAATAAAAAGTAACTATCTTTAAAATATTTTCTCTTTCATAGTTACAGTTACCCACACTGCATGCACCGTCTGCGTTCTGCTCATAGACAGCACTGCTGGACAAACACTATGGAGATCACAAAGTAAAGTATAAAATGGGTAAGGTGCAGTGACTGACCCCTGTGGAATACCCATTCTGATTTTGCCTGGAAATTCAGGTTAAAAAACAAACAACATATTACCAGAGAAGCCAACAGATTTCAATGTACATATTATGTCACACACGGCTGTAAGCCTTTTAAGTTAAAAGATGTAGCTAGCACATTCTTCCTGTGGACAAAATTGGATAGTTTACTTTGATAGTAAGTTTGACCAAATAACCATCATTTGAGTCTGCTTTATTGGAATTCTGGTTGATTTATGGGGATTACTTTCTTTTTTTTTGCCACAGCAGTATATCAATCTGTTTGAGAGCGTTTTCCCCCCATGTCATAGATGACACTGAATACAGCTCTACATGTGCGGTTTTTTTTTTTTTTTGTTTTTTTTAGTAGATCTAGACCTAGTGCTCTAACAGATCTAAGCCTAGAACTGTTACAAGTAGGCCCAGTGCCAGGTCCTCAGAGACATCGTAGATGCTCCACCATGGTGCAGGCCCAGTGTCTCCAGCTACAGTTGGACACTGGAGTATACCGGGTGAACTGCATAGCCCCAGACTCTTCCTAAAGCCGCAGGACGGGTCTCAGTCTCCCGTCTCCGAAGGGTGTCTTCCGGAACAGGTGTTGCACGTGCCTCCCGATGCTACTGGCCATCAAGCTGGTCTTTCAGAGGTTGTCGTGTGTAGACTCACCCTCCCCTCACACACCTGCTGTTTGTTGATTTTGCAGATCGGACTGGCTGGGGGAGTAGACGTACTCAAGACGAAACAGATCTGTGCTTGTCAAATTATTAACAAGGTCTCTTCCGATATTTAGAGCTGGATCTCCCGTTGCAGCCTTTCTTATTGTTGACTGTTTTCGCTCTGGGGTGGCTTTCACGGTTTTTTATTTTTTTTATTTTTTTATTATTGTTATTTTTTTTGTCTTGTTGACAACTTCGGGTGGCAGCTTTTGCGCGTGACTTTCACTGTTCAGCCCACAACGTATTATGACGGCTTCCTTTGGAGAACTGCTACCTACCAGTTGAGGAAAGGGTTGTTTTCAAGAGTTATTTTCGAAAAGCTTGCTGTGGCGTACGGCTTGTTTACATCACTTAAACTCGCGTGGAACGACCAAGTCTCTTCCCCTTTCAACTCCATTTACGACCGAGTCGTGAAGACACCATGACATGAGCGAGGAACGTCATATTTCTATTTGAAGGTTTGTTCGAACAGCTTGCTCTGGACAGTACAGTAGTCGAGGCAAAGACTCTTGACATGTTTGTGTCAAGAGCAAGAAAACTACATTAAAATTCTTTTTTTTTTGTTTTGTTTTTTTTGTCTTTTTTTTTTTTTTTTTTTTTTACGTCAGCCCACATTCAAAAACGTCAGAATAGTCAACATGATGACTGAGGACGTCAACTGGATGATGATGATGATGATGATCTAGCGGACTCGAACTTGACGTCATTCGAACTCATTACGTCATTTATTCACTTGCAGTTTTTCGCTTCCTCCTTCTCCCCCCCGTCCCTCCTTCCAGTCTGTTCTCTTTTTGTTTTTCACCAGC
>JADBJO010007821.1:96731-105857 GCA_016801955.1 Conus betulinus
ACAGAGGGAGGAGGGGGGGGGGGTATCGAAGCCGCAATGTTGGGAAAAAAAAAAAAAGCAAAGCGGGGGGGGGGGGGGGGGGGGGGGGGGGGGGGGGGGGGGGGGGGGGGGGGAAAAAGCAGAAAAAAAAAAGAAACAAACGCGGATTTAAACATTTTTGTAGTGTGCGTGCTTGCGGAGCATGCTTGCGCGCGTACGTGCGTGCGTGCGTGCGTGTGTGTGTGTGTGTGTGTGTGTGTGTGTGTGTGTGTGTGTGTGTGTGTGTGTGTGTGTGTGTGTGTGTGTGTGTGTGTGTGTGTGTGTGTGTGTGTGTGTGTGTTGTGTGTGTGTGTGTGTGTGTGTGTGTGTGTGTACTTTGGCAGCTTGTCTGCGCAATATGGCGTGTAAACAGCTTAGTTATCTTGCCATTCAGATGAAATGGAAGGCAAAATATGGGGGGGGGGGGGGGGGGGGGGGATGATGCGTTTCTTTTTCTTTCTCTTCTCTTTCTTTTTTTTTTTCTTTGATGGAACAGAAGGCATGCGACGGCGCTGACGAGAATCGTAGGAGTAGGCAATCGCCACGGGGTAAAACGACGATCTTTTTCTCTCTCTCTCTCTCACTCTCTCTCAATGCAGTATCTATTTCTTTATGCAACATCTATCAATTTATCGGTCGGTCTACCTATGCAGTACCGTGTGTTCTCCTCTCAAAGCTGTTCATCTGTTCGCAGACCGACAAAGGGGGGTCGTCGTTTCTTCCTCATCTCATCATCGCCTCACGAAGCATCCGTCGATGGCTGTGACGTCATCACCATCACCACCATCACCCCCACCCCCCTCGCCCGTCTCGTCCCCAGTTGACGTCATCAGAGGATGGGCAAACCCCACCCTGAACTCGCCTAGGAACGCGACGTCAGCGATCACCATGTACGACGACCACACCCAGCCCCACGACCACGTCACGCATGCGCAGCTCACCTTTCTTCCTGTCCTGCGCGTTCACGTTCCTGCTGTGGCTCTTCCGGCTGAGCAGCGTCAGGCATTCGCACTGTCAGGAGGTCTCCGATGCGGAGAAGGGTCTAGCGCAGGCGCAGGAAGACTCGCAGCAGGCCAAAGCCAAAGCCAGCGCCGGAAGTGACGGCAAGACCCATGCCGTCATCGAGAATGACGTCAAAGCCGCCGCCGCGACGGCGAAAGCGCCGGCGTCTGTTGGGGGGGCCCCTTGTGCCCACGTTGGATGAGACGCTGAAGAGCGTGGGGATGTTGGGGATGGTCATGGTGTACTTCTTCCTCTGTGACTATGTCAAGGTTTGTAGATCTGTTTAACTCTGTCTGTCTGTCTGTTTCTTTCTTTCTTCTTTCTTTCTCCCACATTTTCCTGCGTTTGTTCTCTCCTTCGGTCTGTCTGTCAGCACTCTTTTCTTTTTTTTCTCCCCCCCCCCCCCCCCCCCCCCCCCCCCCCAAGGGTGATTTTAATCAAATGAAGTTAGACCTGACAGGAGCTCAGAAAGCGGGACAGTGCGCAGAAAGATTGTATGAAAACAGATCATAAACATATCAATCATATATCAAACTCATAATTATAAATGACTAAGATTGAGGGAAGAAAAAACGGGGAGAAAAACCCCTTAGAGAGCACCATCCCTCTCTATACGCATCCACCAACCTTTCATATTTTATCAGCATAATGTTAGTTTTCTTTTCTCTCTCTCTCTCTCTCTCTCTCTCTCTCTCTCCCCCCCCCTTTTCCCTCTCTGCTTTAACATCGCACAATTGAACTCGTGTGAAAAGAAAAACTAACATAGAATATCAACGTTCATTTTCATGGGGAAATGGTAAACAATATAAATAGTAAAAGAAAAAGAAAAAATTTCTTTAATAGGGAAAAAAGGATTTCTTCCTACTCAGCTAGCCCCCCCCCCCCCCCCCCCGAACCACTTCCCAACCACACACACACACACACACACACACACACACACACACACACACACACACACACACACACACACACTATTTATTTTTCTATGTCTGTAGATACGTCAACAAACCCTCTCTTTTTATTTTTTCACCTCCACCTCACATCCCATAATTTCAATTGTCCTGTAATACTATAAGGCTAACATTCATGTTTTGTTACGTGGCACATACCATTAGTAGTAAAACAGTGAAAGAGAATATCTGTTAGGTAAAAGTGATTTGAATGGAGTAATAGTTTCCATTTAAGGGCCCTTGTTTTTGTTCATGTAGCAGAGGTAATGTTTTCAGGGCTGGGTTGTTTATCTAGTCCTTTATGACAAAAACGGGCACACTATAGCATCGAGTAAAGAAAAACGTATCATCAAGGAACACTTAATCATTAAGTAACACTGGATACAGTAACCATCTTTTTTTTTCAAACTCAGAATGGCGCATTTCTAAACTATGCTTATATTTTTCGATGCGAAAGTTGTATTTGAGTTCTCTATAAAAAGCTGTCACGGTTGGTCTAATTTTATTAATCCTACATTTGTAGATAAAGAATTTTGCCCATAAGATAATGATATACAGAATTTTCATCGATTTTGGTTTTTCCGTCTGTTCCAAACAAAATTAATTGAACGTTAAAGGATAATCTTTCACAAACATGACATTTTCTTTTCATAGATATTTCTAATTCCATCCAAAAGTTTTGTGCGAAGTCACAGTTCCAAAGATAGTGGTAGATCGAATCTAATTCGTCATTACAGAAACTACATTTATCGCTCACGACTAGGCCCATTTTCTTTAATACATTATTTGTAACCAATATTCTGTAGCAAATTCTAATCTGGAACCATTTTAATTTTACTTCTTTTATTTTACTAATCAATCTTAGAACGACTTGCCAGTCTACCACAGAATTTAACTTTCTTTGCCAATTAATGAGTGGTTTGATAATACCGACAAGTGTTTTTTCCAACCAGTATTTTATAGTATGGTTTTGAGCCTTTTTTAACGCTGCTTATCGTTTTAATCGCTTTCGGATCCTGGTTACTATCATTATTTGAAACAGTTATATTTCTTTTTCTAATATATTCTTTTATCGCTTGAATGGAACTTAGATAGTGTAAGTATTTACTCTCAAATTCCCATTTCTGGCAAAATTCATCATAATTCAAAAAGCTTCCATTATCACCAACAATATCTTTTACTAAGAACACATTCTTGGCAGTCCATGTTGTGAAACAAAAATCATTATTGTTGATTTTAAATTTTAAGTTGTGGAAAATAGGTTCTGATAAAATGTCCTCTTTGTTATCTAAATCTATGT
This sequence comes from Conus betulinus, assembly GCA_016801955.1. NCBI lineage: Eukaryota > Metazoa > Mollusca > Gastropoda > Neogastropoda > Conidae > Conus > Conus betulinus. The sequence goes on from JADBJO010007821.1 coordinate 100,002, forward strand.
GGCTGGTGAATTTTTCGTAGGCTAAAAATACATCTTTCCAGAAGTAGCTGCATTTACTCTTTATAAATTTTTTAGACCCGTAACAGCGTATATAGTTTATTTCTGGGCACAATGTTTCGAGTATGTGTTTCCATTTTGAAGTTCCTGAAAGCAGCCTTCTCAACCATGACAACTTCAGTGCATGCACAAAGGCTTGTATGTCAGGTATTCCTATTCCTCCATGCTCAACATTTTGCACTGAATATTGTCGCCTTATTTTGTCTGTTTTGCCATCCCCACACAAATTCGAAGCACATTTTTTGCAGTTGTTTCAACTCATTTTCCGGTGGGTTAGGGAGCAGAATCCATAAGAAGATTAATTTGAAAGAATCAAAGACTTAAGTACCGCAACCCTACCCAAAGGAGTACATGTTCTTTTTGCCCAGATTTTAAACAAAGTCATAACTTCAGCAAATTTATCTTTTACATTAATCTCTGTTAAATTTGTTATCTCGTTTGAAAACCAGAGTCCCAGAATTTTAAATTTTGGGGGATTCCATTGCATATGTTTGTGGTATAGATGTCTCTTTGCTGAATTTTTCCTGTTCCTAGCCAAACGTTTGTAGTTTTCTCAAAATTTAGTCTTAGGCCAGATATATTTTCAAATCCGTTTAACCTTTCGAACAGTTTTTCGTAAGATGCTCTGTCTCCTTCTGAAGTGAAAGTGGTGTCGTCAGCAAACTGATTTACTTTAAATTCGGTGTCTGATATTTTTATTCCCTGATATTTTCATCTTTACGAATTTGCATGCCAGGATTTCGGCACACAATATAAAAAAGATACGGAGATATGGGGTCACCTGACGACATCCTCTCTGTATTTCAAAATGTCTTGACATTTTCCCATTTACTATAACATAAGACCTGATATCGTTATAAAATGCAGATACCCATGTACATATGTCATCTCCAAACCCAAATTTGTTTAATACTTTTTTCATGAAATTCCAATCTACTGAGTCGAAAGCTTTTTCAAAATCAATTGATACAAGTAATCCGGGCAAGTTCCTTATTTCTAAATAATGCATCATGTCGTATAAAGTTCTTAAACTGTCTCCAATATATCTTCCTGGTACGAAGCCTGTTTGATCTTCATTTATAATTTTCGGTAGTATGGTTTTTATGCGGTTTGCGATGCATGCTGATCCAATTTTGTATGCCACATTTTAATAGTGTAATTGGTCGCCAATTTTTCAAATATTCCCTTGGTTTATCACCTTTCGGTGAACATATTATTATGCCTTCCCGCTGCGTTATAGACATTTTCCCGTTATAAAAACCTTCATTAATGGAGCGAACTACAAAATCCCCTATCTGTTGCCAAAAGAACTTGAAAAAAATTAACCGTCATGCCATCCGATCCTGGGCTTTTATCATTCTTCATATTTTCTATTGCTTGTGCTGCTTCTTTCTTAGTTATAATTCCTTCTAATTTGTCAGCTTCTTCTTTTTCTAATTTTGGTAAAGCTGTAACATAGTCATTTAGATTAACATCCTGAGTTCTTCGTTCTTCGTGAAGTTTTTCATAAAAAGATGTGGTTTCATCTAACATTTCTTTTGTTTCTAACAAAACGCGTCCTTTATTTGTTACTAATTTTGACATTGTTTGCTGACAGAATGTCTTTTTTCCAGAGAGCAGAAATATTTCGTCACCTTTTCTCCTTGAGATGCCCACCTTGCTTTTGATCTGATGATAATTCATCCATTTTAGCTTTTCTTAGATCTTCCATTTTTTTTTCTTTTTTTCCTCTAAACAAACTCTGTCACTGTCACTTTTCTTTTGCTTTGCTTCCAAGTATTGTATCTCTTTCTCTAGATTTTCTTCCTTCATATTTTGATCTCTCTTTTCTTTTTGATAGAATATGCTATGGTTTTCGCTCTTATTTCCATTAAAAGGGTGTCAAGAAATAATTGGTCGGTTACACTCAATTGAACTTCATGATTCGGGATAAATCTAATTTTTTCTCTTACATAAACTAAAACCGCGTATTGTTCTTTTACAATTTGTATAGTTTCCTTAACAAGTTCAACATATTTTTATCTCTTAAAAGCGAGGAATTGAATTTCCAATAAGTTTTGGATCGTTCTTCTTTTTTTACGTATGATTTATTGTTATAAGAGAATGATCACTTCGATAACCATAGAGAATGTCAGCATTCTTCACATGGAAAGAAATGAGACAAAAAAAAAAAAAAAAAAAAAAAAAAAAAAAAAAAAATAAACGGCTTTGTTGAAAGGGATTTAATCGTCTCCAAGTGTAGCGAAGAATTTCTGGATTAGATTCTCTCCATATGTCTACTAATTCTAAATCTGACATCATTTCGAATACCTTTTCTTGTGCTTTAACATTATTGACGTGTTTGTAGTTGCAATAGTCTAAATTAGGATTCAACACAAGATTCCAGTCTCCAGCAATAATGATATTCGGTACATATAAACTCTTCGATTTGGTTCTGCAAATTAGAGAAAAAAGTGGATCATCCCTGTTTGGTCCGTATATGTTTACCAATCCTATTTGTTTTCCCATAGTGTTTTATTACTAAGATTATGTAGTTACACCCACAGTCTTTCATGGTTTTTTCTATCTTGAATTCGAAATTGTTGTTTAGTAAAATAGCTACACCTCTAGATCTGCTATTGTTTGACGGAAAAATGCACTCATACCTCCATTCTGCTCTAATCTGGCGTTCTAATTTTGACGAAAAATGTGTATCTTGAAGAAAGTATACGGAGTATTGTTTTTGCCTTAAGTATTGAAAAACGTCTCTCCTTTCTCCAAAATCGGCTAGGCCTGGCAGTTAAGAGATGACAACGTAAAAACTATTCATTGCGTTTTATCAGTCCTATACGGTGAAAAGCTCATTTTAATTTAACATAATAGTATTTTTGTGCCACTTACAGTTTTCCCAGATAAGCAGTATGTAGTTGTTAGCTTATCACCCCAGTTCTTCATGTTTTGATAATCTCTTACATTCATCCTGTAGCACACGCACACACTCTTTCTGTCTTTTCTGTTTACAAACATTCGCTCGCACGGACATGTTAACTGCGTTTGTATGTTTTTAAGTTAAGTAGTCGACGTGTGTTAACTGCTGGACTTTTTTTTCTAGCATGAAATAACATTATTAACATTTACCACGATATCAAGCTATGTGTTGAATATGTCAGTAAGGGGGCACGGAAGAGAGGTCAGAAAGAAATTTGCAAAAAGCGCGCGCGCGCGCACACACACACACACACACACACACACACACACACACACACACACACACACACAGAGGTTGTAGTAAATGTATTTATTACGAAAGAAAAGCAAACAATACAGTGTTGGGTCCCTCTGCGTTACACTGCTTCAATTTCCCAAAGACCTAACACACAGTGTCACCGGGGGCAAATATAGCAGTCCGGTATATTTTGAATTTTAATCTTTGAAAATGAATCCATTTTGGATTAAAACTGTGCAGCATGATTGATTGGATTCATTGTTTTTTTTTTTTTTTTTTTTTTTTTTTAAAGAAAATTATTTTCATTGTTGTTATTATCATTCATTATTTTGTCATCATCATCGTCCTCATAGTTGTTGTTGCTATTACTATCAACATCATCATCACCATCATCATCATCATCATCATCATCATCACCACCATCATCATCATGATTATCATCATCATCATCATCATCATCATCATCATTATTTCATTGATGTTATCATCATCATCTCATCATCCTCATTATCATCATTTTTATTTTTTTATTGATGTCATCATCATCATCATCATCATCATTACCATTATTGTTATTATTATCATTATTGTTGTTATCATTACTATCATTATATGATTCTCATCATAATTGCCATTATCATTATTATTTCTTAAAAATATTATATCATTATTACTATTTTTTTGTTATTATTATCATTTTATTTGTTCATTCATTTTTTTCGGTTTTTTTTTTTTTTTTTTTGTTTACCGTGGTAATTCAAAATTTTGACCTGCACCGGCAGCGGCTACAGTGGAATGGTGGTAAGTGCGGGGCCTGATGAACAATGAAGTCTCTCCAACAATAATGTACAGCGACACAGCTGGGAGTCGTGACAGCGTCCGCCTTACCAGGTCTCCATGGCAACCTGGAATTCGATCAGTAGACTGCTCTCTCTCTCTCTCTCTCTCTCTCTCTCCTCTCTCTCTCTCTCTCTCTCTCTTCATAATTTCATTTTAAGGTGTTTACACCCTATTGAATTTCTGTATTGAGCCGGCATGGTCGTGTGTTTGTGTGTGTGTGTGTGTGTGTGTGTGTGTGTGTGTGTGTGTGTGTTGTCAGTACAACTTTGAGTTAATCTGACAATAAATTGGTTTCAGTCAGTGTGTGTGTGTGTGTGTGTGTGTGTGTGTGTGTGTGTGGTGTGTGTGTTTAATTAACGTCTATCCACTATTCGTGATATTAGACAAAAAAAAAAAAAAAACAAAAAAACAAAAAAAAAGGTGAAGGTGTACGGAGTAATTGCGAGCGTGCACGTAATGTGTACATCTGTATATGTATGGACGTATGGGTGCGCGTGCACGCGAATGTGTGTGTGTGTGTGTGTGTGTGTGAGTGTGTGTGTGAGTGTGTGTGTGCCAGTGTGTGTGAGCGAGTTGTGGAGGTGTAAGTGTATGAATATCTTTACATAAGTCATAAGTGACGATTAACATAAAACAAAATACTCATAACCAACAACTAACTAATCAATTAAAGTCAAAACGCATGAAAGTAGTTTAAAAAAAATCCTTTGCTTCCCCCCCTGACGGTTGACGTTTTCATGCAGAATTACTTCCCCTCCTCTTTTTTTCCCTTTTTTCCCTTTTTTTCCCGTCAGTTTTGAGTCATTCTGAAAATCGCTGCTATTTCTCCCTGCTAGTATTATAATCATTATTATCATCACAATTGTCACTGCAAGCAACAAACACACGTCTATGAGATACCACTACTACACCTACTACTAATACTGCTGCTACTGCTGCTGCTGCTGCTACTTTTTCACAACTGTTACGACTCTTCGGACATGCCTTGTCTGATCTGTGTTAACGATGTCAACAGTTTAGTTTTTTTTGGGAGAATGTTAGGAACAAGGCGCATATTGTGCGGCTTGTACGTTGCGTCTGGTGTTGCCTGTTGTTGTTGTTGCTGCTGTTGTTTTGTTGTTGTTATTGCTATTATTGTGTTATTGTGGTTGTTGTTGTTTTTCAACACAGGATGTGTGTGTCTCTGTGAGAAAGCCCTGAAAAAGGCCTGTGGGCTGAAAAATGGAACTCACACTGAAACAATTACAGATTAGTCCGGCTTTCTCGAGAAGCAAACAACAAACAAAACAACCAGACACAACAACAACAACAACACAACAACAACAAACAAACAACAAAACAACATCAAAAGGAAGTTCCAAGCCCTGGACGTATTCTGGTGTTGCCGTTGCTTGGACAACATTTCTGCCGCCACCTCGGCAATCCCCATCGTCCTTCTCACTCCCCTAAAACGTCCCCATCCCCAACAACCAACAGCCCAGAAGCCACCAGACAACCGACACCGCTCTAACAACCATCGACATCACCACCACAACCACACACTAATCAACACGCAATAAAAAAGAAGAAAAAGCAAGAAAAAGGGAGAGGAAAAGACGAAAGAAAAAGGAGAAAAAAAAAAAAGAAAAAGGAGAAAAAAAAAGAAGAAGAAAAAGGAGAAAGAAAAAAAAAAGAAGAAGAAAAAAGGGAAAAAAAAAAAAAGGAAAGAAAAGAAAAAGGAGAAAGAAGAAAAAAAGAAAGAAGAAAAACAAAAG
>JADBJO010007822.1:15000-32500 GCA_016801955.1 Conus betulinus
TACATCTAGTACTAAGCATGCAAGGAAAAGTATAACTTAGAGAGAGGGAGAGATGCACTGAAACCCATTAATTACAAGGCCCTTATTGTCACACACACACACACACACACACACACACACACACACACACACACACACAACCGAAACAGGATGATTACATAGACTCACTTGGTGTCTACTACGTGAGCCAAAAAGCATTTCATTACAGAATACACTGTCCTTCAAAAGAGTCCTTGTCCTGCCATGGTACTTTCCCAGCTGTGTTAAAATACACCTTGAACGCGTCTCTCACATTCTTAGCGTCTTCTGATGCGTTCCTACGCTGCACTGGTGAAACATCAACAACATTGGTACCTTCCACTCGAAGACCTGTTTGTATGTCATGGGTGCAAGGATCTTCAGTATCCAGAGAATCAGGTGGGGTGTAATGCGCAGGAGCATTTCTTGGAAGGAAGTTATGCAATACACAACAGGCAAGAACCACAGACTCTATATTTTTTAGGCTTCAGATTTATCCTCTGCTGGAGAACACGAAACCGCGATATCAGGATGCCGAAGACATCTCAACAACTCGTCGAGCCCGAGATAGGCGATAGTTGAAAATCCTCTTCTGTTGATCCAGGTCTTTGGCATTGTAGGGCTTCATGAAATCTTCTCTTAGTGCAAACGCTTCATCAGAAATGAATGCATATGGCAATCCGTTGGCAGGGTCGATACCTGGCAGTTCAGTGACCCATCACAAAGTTTTCGGTGGAAGTCTGTGTTTTCTATAACCCCACCATCTGATACTCGGCCATTTGTTCCAAAATGAATATAGAGCAGTTCATAGTTTGCATTTGCAATGGCCAAGAGTACCATGCTATGGAATGTTTATAGTTTATTGTAGAAGTAGGAACCTGCTCCAGGTGGTGGAATGATGGCGACATGTTTACCATCGACTGAGCCCACGCAGTTGGGAGACTGCCACATGTCTTCACAAAGTTCGGCTTGTTGAAGCCATTCACCTTCTGTTGAGGGGAACTGAAAACACAATGATATAATACACATACGTTGTAGACCCATTCTGATTCCAGTTTGCTAAATATGCATTAAAGGGGACACGAGGTCACACTTGTACAGATCCGTGACTGTACCGTGTATATATACGTGTTTGTAGGTGCATCTGTGTGTGTGTGTGTGTGTGTGTGTGTGTGTGTGTGTGTGTGTGCGTGCGTGCGTGCGTGCGTGTGTGTGTGTGTGTGTGTGTGTGTGTGTGTGTGTGTGTGTGTGTGTGTGTGTGTGTCCATGCGCGGGCGCGCGTATGTGAGTATGTGTGTGGTGTGTGTAACTGATAAAAATGTTCACAGTGATTATGATTTTACACCGCAAAACAAATATCCTTGTAATTTTATACTGAGGACGAATAAAGTATCAATCTGAATCTGATCCTGTGCTAGTGTTTCGAACGACACTATACAAACACAAGTTCACGTAAAGAACCGGATGAAAAAAAAAACAGAATTTCCAAAACAACACCTTACACTGTGTATTAGCTTAGCATTACTGAATTTGTTGATACTTATCCCAACTTAATATAAGCATTTTAATGATAGATTTTGGGGATCTATGGAGGTGGTTGTGTAGTTGTTATTTTGTTGTTGTTGTTGTTGTTGTTGTTGTCTTCTTCTTCTTTTCCTCTTTTAATTGCTATCAAAATTACACAGAGAGAGAGAGAGAGAGAGAGAGAGAGAGAGGGAGGGAAGGAAGGAGTGTAGGAAAGAACGAGATAAAATGTGGAATAAACTTGTCCCAAGACATCGTGTAATCTTTAAAAATAAAAATTACTATCACATTCCCAACACTTGTTCTTTCAGGAAGCGTTGTCGCCTGGAGCAGAATCCGAAGCATCCCTCAGCTTTGGTGGTCCTGAGGAGTCTGAGGATCAACAGGGAGAACCACTGATTTCCACTGAATCAAGCCCAGGCATCCTTACACCACCAGCAGTTCCCCCGCCCCCAACAAACGAAATACAACAGGAAAGAAAATCTGACGATGAAGAACTCCTCAAAGTTGCGCGGGCAAGGCTTCTTAATCCTGTGCCCACGTCTCCTGAAGACGAGTTCGACGTTTTTGGTAAAAGTGTAGCGTTCAGACTGAGAAATCTTCCACGTGATCAGAGAATTCATGCTCAAAAGTATATTTCAGACATTCTGTATGAGGATGAGCTAGGAAAATTATCTGCAGCAACTAGCCATGGCTTCATGCCCACTCGTGAAAGATCTTTTGTTCCATCCTATTCTAATAACCCAAATACAAGTGCAGACAATAGTGGTTACTATGACTCATACAGTCAATACAGTCAATATTGAGATTTTGTCATGGAGTTGGAGGTGGGGATGTCAGACAATAGTGGTTACTATGACTCATACAGTCAATACAGTCAATATTGAGATTTTGTCATAGAGTTGGAGGTGGGGATGTTGAAGTATACACTTCTAGTTAATAATGTAACAAGAAACTATTTAAATAGATACAACTATCATTGAACAGCTAACTGTAAATCAAGCAATCAAAGTGTTTGTTGAAACGCATTTCCTTTATAACAAGATGCTAATTTAAAGTACTACAATAATTCCTTAACTTTAAGTTTTGTGTTTTTCTTTACATTGTACTGTTGTTGAGAATAAAATCTCAAAACAATCCATTTCTACAGGCTTACGTGTTCAGTATGGTTTGACCTTTTTTACAACCAAAGATCTTAACTGAAGAAAAGATACACGAAACAGTCTGCAACTACGAAATTCTGATATCACTATTTTTACAGCAGGCTAGACACTTGCAGTGGGAAGAACCCCATACATACGATCTTACCTTCAAATAATCCTTGACCAGACGGCGAAGATTGCATCACAAGTTTCAGGGATGAACTGTGAAAGTGATGGTTCAGAAAGACATGCCGAGAATTTGAGGTCCTGGTAACTCCTACCAGTGGCCAAGTAACGAAGAGTTACTGTGAGCCTTTCATGGGCGCTTATAGCGGGTCTCATCACTGTTGATTTCTTGGAGATCAATGGTGTGACAAGAGACAAGAGATGCAAATATGTCTCTTCGTCGTCCATTCTCATGAAGTTTTTGAAATCTTCTGGAAAAGCTCTTATCTCCTGCAAGAGATTTGTATGTGACAGCGCATTCCTCTTCAGTAACCAATCCTTTGACCACATGTGGCGTGGTTTTCTTTTCTTCTTCTTTAAAATGACAAAAATCGCTAGATCATCCAAAACTGTTCTGTCCGCCATGATGCACACACATGTACTGTGCTCGGCCTTGGGCTTTGCGCCTACGGCCCAGAAACCTGTCCGGTCGGCCTGTACGTCTAATAGCTGCTTAACACAACTCGTCGGTTCATACCAAGTAAGACTTCTCGTGATGAAAACAATACGTTGACCAAGTACCACTTCGTGTGTGTGTGTGTGTGTGTGTGTGTGTGAGTGAGTGAGTGAGTGAGTGTGTGTGTGTGTGTGTGTGTGTGGTGTGTGTGTGTGTGTGTGTGTGTGTGCGCGCGTGCGTGCGTGCGTGCGTGTGTACATGCATGCGTGTCCCCCTGAGAGCACACGCGCACCTTGCCCGTGTGTTTCCTCGCGCGCACGCGCGTAGAGTTGCAGCTACAGTTTTTCTATCTTTTCTCAACCCCCTCCCCTAGTTTACATTAAAATTAATGGCACGTAGAGTTGCAACAACAGTTTTTATTCTCTATTCTCACCCCCCCCCCCCCCCCCCACACACACACAAACTTCCCGCCCATGCCCCGCTATATTTTTTTTTTTTAGACGATTTTGTTTCACAATCGTTTGTTCTTTTTATTCTTTGGTGCACTATTGTGACCTTTTTTCTTTTTGCTCTTCTTTCTTCCTTCCTTTCGTTCATTCGTTTGTTTCTTTGCTTGTTCATCGTTTTTTCTTTCTTCTTTTTTTTCCCCGTGTATGTTTCGGTTGATCGGTCGCTCGTTCTGTCATTCGTTCGTTCAGTCGAACAGTGACGGTTCAGTCATTCGTTCGTGAGTTTTGCTCGGTCGTCGCTCATCCACCTGCCGTTCATTCGTTCACTTGGTCAATCGCAATCGTTCAGACATTCATTCATTCATTCATTCATTCATTCAATCGGCCATCAGTCATTCGTTCGTACATCGTTCGGCCGATCGCTCATTCAGTTAGTCTTCTATCATTCAATCGTTTCAATCATTTATTCGTTCAGTCGGTCGGTCGTTCATTCATTCATTCATTTTTTTCAGTTGGTCGTTTCGTTCGTTCAGGCATTCATTTGTTTCAGTCGTTCGTTCGTTCAGTCGGCGGTTCATTCGTTCAGTCGGTCACTCGGTCATTCAGACATTCATTTGTTCAGTCGGACAGCCGATTGTTCACATTCCGTTCGTTCGTTCAGTCAGTCGGTCGTTCATTCGTTCAGTCAGTCGTTCAGTCATTCATTCGTTCAGTCGGTTAGTCGGTCCGTAAGTTATTCATGTCGTTTTCGGCCGTTCTGTCATTCATTTGTGTCAGTCGATGTCCCGGTTCGTTCATTCATTCCGTTCAGTCGGTCGATGGTCATTCAGTCAGTTCATTCTTTCGGTCGGTCGTCGATTCATTCAGACGTTCAGGTTCAGTCAGTATTCGTTCAGCATTCGGTCGTTCAATCATTCATTCTTTCAGTTTGGTCCGTTCAGTTTGTACAATTCGTGCAGTCGGTCAGGCAGCGTTGTTCAGTCGTCTCGTACATTCGTTCGGTCGATCGCACAGTTCAGTCAGTCATTTCGCTCAGTCGGTCGCCCTTTGCATGCCGTTCGTTCAGTAGGTCGTTCAGTCATTCATTCGTTTGGTCGTTAGGTAGTGATCGCTTAGTCATTCATTCGTTCGGCGGTCAATCGGTTGATTCATTCATTCATTCGGTCGGTCGGTCGTTTAGTCATTCAGTTTGTTCAGTCTGTTGGTATTTCATTCATTATGTGTGCAGTCAGGCGTTTTGGTATTCGTTGGTTCAGTCCGGTCGTTCAGACGATTCATTCGTTCAGTCGAGTTAGTTCATCATGATTCTTCAGTTCGTCGATTTATTCAGGTCGGTTGTTCATCTCAGTCGGTCGTTCATTTATTCAGTCGTCCAGTTGGTCCGTTTAGTCATTCATTCCGAGCAGTATGTCGTTCAGTTATGCGTTCATTTAGTCCATCAGTCGGTCGTTCAGTCATTCATTCGTGTTCGGTAGTCGGTCGTTCAGTCATTCAAATCATTCAGTCAGTCATTCGGTCCATTAATTCATTGGGTCGCTAGGCCAGTCGTTCGGTCATTCATCTGTTTCCAGGTGGACAGTCACTGTTGTTCAGTCATTCGGTCGTCAGTCATTCGTTCAATCATTCGTTTTCATTCAGTTGGTAGTTTCAATGATTTAATGCGTTCAGTCGGTCGTCAGTCATTCAAGCCGTCAGCCCCCGGGCGTCAGTTAATTCATTCGTTAAGTCGTGTCCGTTCATTCCGGTCCAGTCAGTCATTGAGCTTGGGCGTCATCCGTAGTTTCAGTCAGTCGTCTTCATTTCATTAATTCGGGTCAGTCAGTTCATTTCGTCGGTCAGTTGCTTGTTCAGTAATGTCGATCGTTCAGTCATTCAGTCGGTTGAGTCGGGTAAGTCAGTCGTCAGTAATTTCACGCGTTTAGTTGGTCGTTATGTCTCGATCATTCCTTCATCGTTCCGTCCGGTAAGTCGGTCATTCATTTGGTCGCTCATTCATTCAATTCGGTCAGTCGTCGTTTTGCTTGTGTCNTCACACACAAACACAACACACACAACCACACACACACACACACTTACACACACGCAGAGCCCGGCACTCACGCACTCCGCACGCCACTCCTACACACGTACATTGATATGACCGCACCCACGACAAGCCATCCTACTTAGGTCGAAGCATGCAGCCTGCCCCGCGACACATGACACACACCATCGCAAACCGGACTGCCGCAGCGCACAACACACCACTTCAACACCCGACACCACACACAAAGCCACACAACACACCAGGCGACGGCGCGCACGACAGCACGCAAGACCAAACGCCACGCACCGACACACAACACACAACATCCATCCCAGCCACACCATCACACGCACACCCCACACAGGCCATGAACATAGAAACATAAACGACACTCATCAAGTACGTTTATTCGTTGTGTACGCAGGAATAACACAATGCGCATGATTGTAAAATGCTGTCTGGTAGATATTTTCCGTTGTTTCCAGGAATGACTCAACTAACAAAACTAAACTACCAACACACACACACAAACACACACACACACACACACACACAACACACACACCACTGTCCCACACTACACCATTGTCATGACTTACACCCCAACGTGGTTGACACTACCATCAACGTCCGGCGCAATAACGCGGCTGCTAACACACACCACACACACAACACCACACACACACACCACACACACAAACAAGAACAAGCAGAAGAACAACCAACACACAAGAACAACAACAACTAACAAACACAACAAGTGTACATGCACATGTACCCGACGTGCGCTCTCTTAAACAGACAAGCCACCCCCACAAACACACACTACACACCCACACACGCGCGCACACGCGCTATGCACACGCATATATTCACAAACGACACAAAAGCAATAGACACACAGACAAACTACAGATAACACACCACACACACACACACCAACACACACACACACACACACACCCACACACACACATATACAATTTTTTTTGTTACAAAAGAACGGACACACACACGCGGCGCGCGCGCCCTACGGACACACACCGGACAGACAGATAGACGGGAACCACACCAAACACACACACACACACCACACACCACACACACACACACCACACACACACGTCACACAAACACACACAACACACACCCCACACGCAGCAAGCACGCACGCCCACACACAACACATGCACCCCGTAAAAGCTCCAAAAAGAATGACAAAAAAAAAAAGAAAAAGAAAGGAAAGAAAAGAAAGAAAGAAAAAGAGGACTAGCTAGTTTGCATACATCTTTGGAACAAGCAAAGCATACCTAATACTAGGTATGTACAGGACCTCTACAGACCACGTGACTGCTTAACATTCCAAAGGGCCAGTCTACCTGACCTACGACCACGTGGCAATATCAGCATCTGCATAGTGGTGGTAACGAGATAAACAACAAGTCAGCTTTGGCAATGGAGAGCAATGTTGTCGACCTAAGGCAAGTTTCAGCATGTAGCAAGGCACTCTTTGGTTCGAAAAGAAAGGCAAAAAAAAAAAAAAAAAAAAAAGAAAAAAAAAAAAAAGAAAAAAAAAAAAAAGAACCATAGGTGCGAGGGTGTTGTTCACATTTGGGGATCTGGAACCGCCGCCCGCTCCCACTCAGAACTTTGAAACCACAAGATGCAGCAGGCCTGTCGTCGGCCATACTCAGATCCATGGCAAGCAACGAACGACGACGCCAGCTTCATCTCACGCCAGAACGCCACAACACATGATGTTCCCACATTAGCATGCGTCCGTGACAGCACGTCGATCCGACCACGGCTTCATCAGCACACACAACGCAGAATCCCGTCGTCACATACTCCATGGAAGACTCCAGGGAAAGACTTCTGGGCTTTTAAACCTCCGACTAACACACAGAGTCAACAGATGTGCCATTTCCCCGAATTTATTCCCGGTTGGGATCAGAAGGTAGTTTCTACGTATATGATGAGCCAGTCAGGCAAAGACACGGAATATTTTGGTACGTATGGCTGCTGCGCTTAATACTATAACGTTTGAGATTGTCCTCTTGGGAAAAAGGGGTATGCAATTGGCTTACACAACTGCTTTACACAACAATATTGTTTCGTAAATGGTACATCGTTTCTGACTGATTTGAAGGACACATCTAGAACAACAGGAGGGTTTTTTTTTTTATTCATGGCAATTCTTTAAACAGCAAGTGCAGGCTATAGTTTTATTGATGATAAAAACTGCCATGCAGATTTCTCTGGATGACATGATCGTTAGATGATGCACAGACTCCTATGGATGACACGCAGAACACGCCATTTGATACAGCAGATTTGATACACAAACGTTTTCCGATGGCTTGTAGACTTGAAACTCGGGGATGTGTTTTTCAGATGTTGGTAGACATCATCTGCATTTCGGTAAAACAAACAAAAAAAGGCTCCTCAGGTGATATGCAGACACGTCCAGGTGATGCTTATTCACTAGCTTTACAATTGAAGATTGTCAAGCAGTAGTATCATGCAAACTTCCATCAGATGTAAACAGGCTTTCTTCACATGGTGTGAATGAAAATCTTCTAGGCAACTTTGTACACACAGTCCAGGAATGAAAAAAAACACAACCCCAGAATACACTGTCCAGACGACAGGGGCAAGATACCATCAGAGGTTGAGGCCGGATCTGGTGCCATAGATCTTGTGCCGGCTAATCTTCTTCTGGGCCTTGGATGGCTGTGTACAGCACCACGCTGGAGATGATGACGGTGGCGGTGGTGATGGCGATGCCCAGCCAGACTGAGCACGATGGACCAAGCGGGAGCGCCGCTCCCCCCAGCTTGGCCCGCCCGGTCCTGGTAGGCCTTGACGGCCCGCAGAGAGAGAAATACATGGCCAGCACCCCGAAAGGCAGGTTGAAGCACAGCGCCACCATGCAGGCGATGGCGAAGTTGGTGTTGGGGATTTCGGTCACCTGAGGCATAGGTCTTTCTGCGTGAGTTGGATTTGTTCTGCTTCTCTTCGCGTGAGGCGACGGTGTTGAACGTCACCCTGGACGGTTCAAATGATTGTGTCGTCAGGTGTGGTCAGCCCGCTGGGTTTGGGTTTGGACGGCAGGAAAGGTGGGGTGAGCTTCAGACCCCCGGACTCCCTGTTTGGGGCACACGTTGGCAGAGGTCATTACAGAGGAGACCTGGCGCCCTGCAATGGCCTCGAAGACTTGGACGGGTTTGGAGCGGTAATACCTTTCTCTGGGGGTTATATCGGCGTTTGTAAAACGATTGGGCGGTAAGGACCATGTTGAGATGGAGATTAGATGGACCTGGGTGTAGCGGGTTATGGTAATCCCTTTGTAAATGATGCCTTAATCCACTTTCCTGCTCCCCCCCCCTGCACTCTGTTTGTCTTGTCTTTGGTTTACAGAGTTGGTCAGGCTCCGCTGAAACCCGATGCCTGACCCGGCATCTGTCTTTGTTCTTCCTCCGTGGGTGGACTACTTTGACATGGTGGTTTGTGCATTTGGCGCTCCTGCACTTTCCCCACTCCATGGCGTGTTGCTAGGAGGGAGGGAGAGGTTCCGTTTCCTCGTCAGGGGGGGAGCATGACCAGTCCCTGTCAGTCCTTCCATCCTTGGTTTTCAGGGGCATGGGGTTCGACCGGCACCGGAAACGGAAGTGAGCAGGGAGGGAACGCCATTGCTCTGCTCGCGTCTAGCCGCCGTCAGTCTGCCAGGCAGTGTACGGGGGTGAGGGGGTGGGTGGTGGTCGTCCGATTGGTGCAGTTTTTGCGAAACGCTCGAATGGCGCTGATGCTGTGGATTTTGTGTGGTACTGTCGTTGCCCTCTTACCGGGATGATGAAAGCTAGACGATTGTGGCTTCCTGGAACTGGCAGCGTCTCTGGAAGCGAAGTGGCGCGGGGATTTCAGAAACCTGGGTGGGAAAAAAAAACGGTCCCCTCTGTGGCTGGGACCAAGAGGCAGTGGTGGGCTGGTCCAGAACCCCGGTGAAAGGCCTGGTCTTTGTGTGGGGGAGGAGCAGTCTCGGCACGCTTGGCACACAGCAAACGGTCCTACCTCCTGCAATTCAATGTCTGATTTCCCTGCCTGGCTGCCCTGTGCGGAGGCTGACACATGTCGGTTTGTATGGCACTGATCGGCTGTGAAAAAATGATGACTCACGCTGCCAGAACGAAAACACACAGTTTCTCTTCGCGAAGCCTACGCACTGGGTTGCATGTGCTTTACTCCCCATGCACTCTGCTGTTGTTGTTGTTGTTTTGTTGTTGTGTGTGATGATGTGTCCGTGTGCCAGAGGGGGGTTGCAGGGACAAACACACCGTTAATCACTGCTGTGGGAATGTGATTATTCCGCGAAACAATACCACGCCACAGGGCATTAGCCTCACTCCTGTGCACATCCGCTTCACTCAACGATGATCACGTGCTGAGTAAGTCAGTCGACGCGAGTGTTTTGGAGTTTCAGAAGCCAGCGACACACACAGGATCATACCCTCTGACTGGGTACACAGGCAGGGTGGCTGTTTGCTATTTTCCCTCGATCTGGGGGGAAAACGATTACGAGATATGTGCTCCTTCGCCGAGTGGAAATCAACCCCGTGCTCCTGCTTCCCGTCCCGCCACTACAGTATGATTGTTTGACGTTTGTTCCTCGGAGTTTAGCCCTGTCTGCCAGACTCCTCATAAAAACAGCCCGGTATCAAAAAGAGGGGAAGCAGCATGTTGGCAGCCCTTTGCCGTGCACAAGACGTTTCCCGGGTGCCAAGTTTCCAGGCGGTCACACTTCATTCACAACACGTTTATAAGAGGAAAAAATACTGAGGAGGTTATTGCCTTGTTCCTGGCGTGAACATCGGCTGCTACGATTCGCAAAGCCCGTGAAGTGTCACCGACCGACGTTCTAGACAGCAACCAGACCTCTCGGTCAGATTTTCTCAAGTCAGCAAAGAAATCCCCGTTCTAAAACCGACCACATGGGGCACAGCAGCAGAACCAGCCGAAGAAGATATCACGAATTTATATAGAGAATTTTTTCGTGGCCACTTTTTTTTTTTTTAAATCGTATTCTGAATCTTGAATAGTTACAGTTAACCATATATTTGTTTTTTCTCCTTCTGCTATTTCTCTTTCAAAGTTACAGGAAACAGACCGCAGCACATAAGCGCATCCTCCTTTTCTGTGGTTATTTCGGAGCACATGAATGTTTTGGATGGAAAAAAAAAAACAGCTGCACACGGGTACGAGGTAATGGTAATGTGTACGCAGTCACCTACAAAAAGAGACAACGAAGGAAACGGAAACAATGTTGACGGACGACTGTTCTGACAATTCCTGTTACGTCGGTCCCCTGGCACCGGCACTGGTTCACGCCTCTTCCACAGGCAGACTGGAACAATGTCGGGAAACTTTTGGGCAGTTTGTCAGCCTAGCCTCGGTCAGCACAGGTTCCGGGAAAGGCAGGAGTTGGTGTCTTCGGAATCAATCAGCTACTGATACCAACCGAAGCTCTCCTGATGAGGTTCTGACTCCAGTCACTGCTCTTCGGGTTCCGTCAACCTGCCAAACACACACACAACACCCAGAGTCATAATAGTAGATGGATGGATTTGATGGATGGTTGGAGGAGAGAGGAGAGAGGGAGTGGAGAGAGAGAGAGAGGGAGGAGAGGAGAGGGAGAGCGGAGAGATGAGAGGATGAGAGAGAGGACAGATGAGAGAGAGGACAGACAGACAGACACACAGACAGGTAGATATGTAGATAGACAGACGCCAACTTTTCCATACAAGTTGTGTTCAATATTACATGCTCTCTTGTTTTGGAAGTAGATTTAAAGCTTATTTTATTGCGCGATTTGGAAGTAGATTCAAAGCTTACTTACTGGGGTAACCCACAATAAGTCAAAGTCCTTTCTCTCCTGTTTTTAATTGATCACACACGGATTTGTTTCTGCTGCTTCTAAATGGCAGATCTGTAGCCTAATGTGTTTTCAAAGCTTCGTGAGATATTCCAAATCCTTTAAGAATACTGTTGTGTTCATCTGTATCTTGCTGGATTGCTATTGTTGTGTCTCGTCCTTCCATTGTCATCTCAGTCCCCATTGACACTGGTACAACTGATTTAAATTGTGCAAGTAATTCTGCTTTTATGACCAAAAAAAAGGGGGGAGGGGATGGCATCCTTGGTGGATGCCTCTTTCCATTTTCATAGGTTCTGATAGCCACCCCCAGTGAACGATGCCGGGTTCTGTTTGGAAGGTAAGAGTGCGAACCCACTGTAAACAGTCATGCCGAAAGCCGTTGTGTTTTCAGAGAGCCAGGTGTGGTGAATTTCTTTGAAAATGTATTGAATGCCTTTGTGACATCGACTACTAACGGTGTTTCTGGTAGATTTTTGTCATCCCGCTAGTCATAATAATCGCGATGAGTATAATAAATCAGTCCGTTATCCACAGCCGCGTCGTGGTCGGGGAGAGATGAGGCTTCATCATACACCAGCGTATTTCTGCCACATAAATCTCCTCTACTCGTGTTGTGTAATCATCGCTGGTTGAATGATTTGATCGGAATGCAGCTGGTAGGTTCCCCTTTCCCGACAGTTGGCTAGCGCGATGCAGACCCGAACGCCGACGCTTGTGTGTGGCTTTTTGGGCAAGACTGACCACAGATATGGAACCGCGCGTGAAAGGCAGCAACAGAATGGATTGACGTCTGGGAAATTCCCGTTTCTGTGTGGGCCATGTATCGATGGTGTTGTCTACGGTTGTGTGGGATGTGCAGCTCAGAGAAATGGGAGTGGGCTCCGCGCCCCAGTGGCATTGCCTGCTGAGTCAGAGACATTGTCAGACATTGTCAGGAAGTACCTGGCACTGTGGGGGTCTCTTCCTGGAGTCCCTCTGCAAAAGCACTGTTTGTATTTGAGGAGTTCTTGATAGTTGATTTTTGACACCCCCCCCCCCCCCCCCCCCCCCCCCCCCCCCCCCCCCCCCAACCTCCAGAGAGATTTGTTGCAAGATGGCGTGCTTTGCTCGTTGCGATACAAAGGATGATCTGACACAGCGCAGAGTGTATCAATATTACATTTTTGCGTGGAACAAATTGTAACGTAATGACTTTGTTACATTTTTTGTATACGTGACCATCGCAAACTGTAACAATCATAACAAAATAACGAAATTTGAAATGGGTATTAGGGCCTTCGTTGTCGTTTCCTCCCCTCCCCCCCCCCCCACACACACACACACACACACACACACACACACACACACACACACACACACACACCACACACACACACACACACACATTTAATGGATTTTCTAAAAGAAAAATGAAAGCGTGTACAAATCAAATGCCTTGCTTTACATCCGATTCATGCCTAGTTTTGCCAATGAACATTTACAAGTTAACACGTTGTGTTATCAAGTGGTGACTGCATTTTCTTATGAACAGCGAAAATGAGCATCGCATGAACGCGCCAGCCGGGATTCTACTATGTGAAAATGAGTTTCACAGTCCTCTGACCACTGAGCCAAAAACAGGCAAGCGTTGTGAACATTGATAAAAGGAAAACGAACATACACGTACTCTCTCTCTTCTCCTCTCTCTCTCTCTCTCTCACACACACACGTCCACCACACACACACACACACACACACACACACACACACACTCACACACACGCGCGCGCGCGTACGTACTTATGCATTCACGCACACATGCACAAATATACACACAGACACATAGACACACACATACCGCGCGCACGCACACACACACACACACACATACACCGCGCGCGCGCACACACACACACACACACACCACACACACACACACACACACACACACACACACACTCACTCACTCACACAGTTGTTTTCTTTTTTTTTTTTTTGTTCCCAAATACTCCTCGTAAATGCATTCGCGCATTTAAGGTAACAATCACTACATTTTGCGTACATCGTGCGTGTAAACTTCTAACGATTTGTTGATCACATACGCAAAATGTAACAAAAACTGCAATTGTTACAATTGGCCCCGCGCACTTTGTTTCCCGGCTGTTCCAACATGTTTAAGCGAGGCCCTGGGCGTCCCAGTCTCTGTCATCCAAGACAGCTGATGGTAGAGTCACTTTGTCCGTTTATTGTGACGCATTGTCGATATCCCGCACTGAGCACGTGACGAAAAAGTCTCCAACTATCATTAGAAAAAGTAGTTACAGACTCAAAACCACAGCTTACTTTGGAGAAACATTTCGACCGGGGTGGCCCTGCCTTCTTCAGCTCACTGTTACTGTTGTGACGGCGCGATGGCCTGGTGGGACGACGACTGTTGTGTGGGGTGAACGGTTGTCAGGATCTGATTGTAGATGGGGGGGGAACTTCAAAGCCTTGATCTCTGTTCAGGCTGGGGCGTCTGGTCTTGATTTCGATGGCTTCTTTAACTTTTCTTTTTGTGAGGAAGGGCTCTGTAGATAAGATCTTAGTTTCTGGGGGGCTGAAACTGTGGGCGTGTGCTTGTAGAGGCCGTGTGCGTTCCAGTCTCTGTCATCCAAGACATATCAGTTTTTGTGGCACGGTTTCAGTGAGCGGCTCCTCCACTGCTTGAGTTTCTAATTGCAGAGGTGTTGCCCTCTCGTGGACACACTGGAGGACATTCACACAGCGAATTCGTTTTTAACCGAGCATGGCGTTGACGCTGACGTTGAGGGTGAGTTCTACGTCCTATCGGCCTGAGGCCCTTAAGGACAAGAATACTGCAGACGCAGGTCTGCATCATTAGTGGCAACTGCTGTCGCTTGCAGTAGTGGGTGAGTTTCATGTGGGGGGGTCGTCGTGTCTCTCTCTCTCTCCGAGCTCTTTGTTCCTCTTGAACATTGGGATCAATTCTGGTTGGTTGTCGACCGACGATGGGCATCGGTGTACGTTGCCTCCGTCCCCCAATCATCAGGCTGTATTCAGGACCACCGGGCGGCCTTCTTCATGCTTGGGTGGCGATGGTCCTGTGCCGTGGGAGGCCGCCTCAAGGAGGAAGCAGGATGAGAGTCGCTGGAGTTGTTGCATTGAGTCCCTAATATTCGGCGGATACTCGCAGAGTGCGGCCGAGAGGGCAATTTTTCAGACCCCAGCCGCATAAAGAGTGCCCCCATGTCTGCCTGACCTCAGAAACATGGTTATCCAGGCCACACAGTGATCGCAGTCAGGCAGCGCTCCATCGCGGATCGCCCCCACATCTCCAGGAGCCGGTCCCCCCGGCGACACAGGCTAGACCTGTCGTCACCCATATGGCTGGAAGGTTGACCTGCGCCGCCCGACACTGACCTCTCACATCAGCGTCCCTCAAAGGAGAGCTGCCCCCTCTCCCCTGGCGTCCGCTGCTATGCCACACTCACAGCGAACGACGAGCGTGGCCCGAGCAACATTGTTTTATACTCACTCCTTCCGTGCCGTGCCGTACCACACCCATGCCATGGCCTTGCTTCTGAGGGAGAGGCAAGAGCACGCCGAGCGTGTGTCCATATTCCAGTCCCCAGTATCACCTGGGGTTCGAGAGTGGCAAGAAGAACAGCCACGACTCTCCGGTCAGAAAACCAAACAAAGCTCTACTGAAATCACGTGAGGGTAGATGAGACCATTCTGAAGCCGGACGCCTTGGACTAAAAATCTTTTTTGAATCGGCGCACCATTGGAAAGATCCTTGCCTTTAAGGAGGACGTAGTAAAAAAAAAAAAAAGTGCTAGTCAGTGCCGTAAAAAAAAAAAAAAAAAAAAGTTAAATGCACATGCTTCGGTGACTCATAATGTAGCTGAGAAGATGACTCCCCAGTCTGCCACTTACTCACATAACTTCAACTTTATAAGAAAAAAAAAAAATCGCCTTTTGCGACCATTTCGCTGCATGGAATGGCCACAGCCCATTTTACCTTCACCACCGCATTTTGTAACGGCGATTGCTAAAAAAAAAACAAAAAAAACAGTCTGACACACCACTTTACCTTCACCATCGCATTTTGTCACAACAATCGCTTTTCTTTCAGTCCTGACACACACACCCGGGTGTTTTGCTTCGGGAAGCTAACATCCTGAATTCCAGAGATAGCAACATTAATATGCCACTTTGAAGCTCTACGGGCGCCACTGCTCTCTATGTCGTTCGCACCGCCAGCACTGCTGCTGATGTCTTTGAGTTGATGATAAACTTCCATATCTAGGCCTACTGAGACAGATTCAGAGCCATACGCCTGGTCGAAGGCCTCGAGCAGAACCCGGAAGTCTGAACGTATAAGCTCCCCCCCCTCCCCCCCGCCTCCCACACATACACACAACACACACGCGCGCGCGCGCGCGGGTGCACACAACACACTCCCTCTCTCTATCTCTCCCCTCCCTCTCTCTCTCTCTCTCACGCGCGCCCCACATACACGCGCGCGCGCGCGCACACGCACACACACACACACACACACACACACACACACACACACCCACACACACACACACACGCTAACGCGCGCGTGCTCACGCTTGATAATGTGGAGGAGGAGAAGAAGAAGAAGAAGAAGAAGAAAGAAGAAGAAGAAGACTATAAGAAAATAACAAAGGAGAAGAATCTAAGGTAAGGGATGTTTTGGGCAGTCCCAGCCGACCATAAAGTAAACACCAGATCTGTACACGGGTTATAATCAGACAACTACGCACATGTTAAAATGTCAGGAGTTAAAAACACAAAAACGAGTTGATTCCTGAAAGAAGACCGATTAAAAACAAAATTTTATTATCGTCCGTGAAGAAGAAGAAGAACAACAATACAACAACAACAACAATAAAAACGAGAACGAGAAGATAGCAAAAAGAAATAGAAGAGAAGAAGGACCAGGAGGAAGAGAAGAAGGGAGAAGTAAGAAGACATCACATCACCATCACCAAAGCTCACTTAAACAGTTTTCTGGCTAACAAAGCAAGTAATACACACGCGCACGAGAGAGGAAGAGAGATGAGAGAGATCGAGACGGGAGGAGATGGGCGGAGGAGAAGGACGAAGAGAGAGAGAGAGGAGAGCTGTCGGGGAGAGTAGGAAGAGAAGGAGGATAACGAGAGCGAGAGAGAGAGAGAGAGAGAGAGAGAGAGAGAGAGAGAAGAGAGAGAAGAGAGAGAGGAGACAAAGAGAGAGAGACAGACCAGGACAGACAGAGTGGGAGAGAGGAAGGAGCAGGGGACAGAGAGAGAGAGAGAGAGAGAGAGAGAAAGACAGACAGACCGACAGACAGAGGGCGACGGATATAGGGAGAGAAGAGAGAGACTGACAGGGAAGGAGAGAAAGACAGCGAGAAAGACGACACACAGACGGAGAGAAGACAGAGGGAGAGAGGGAGTAGTGGATAGAGAGACAGACAGACACGCAGAGAAGAAAGACATAGAAAGAAAGGCAGAGAAGTGAGAGAGAGAGAGGGGGAGAGACAGACCCGACAGGCAGAGGTCAAATGAGAAAAAAAAAAAAAGGCCTCGCTTTCAATCCTTCATCACACAACAACCGCCCACGTTGCCCGTATTCAGTCTCGGATTTTTAACTGTCGACTAATACCAGCACCGAAGTTTTGTCTTTTCTAAAAAAAAATGTGATGTTGAGGCTGTGGCAGTGAAGATTGGGGATCGGCAGACGGAAGCGTGGGGGTAGTGGGAGGAGTTTTAAATCAATAAGATGTTATTTCCT
>JADBJO010007822.1:40000-47500 GCA_016801955.1 Conus betulinus
TGTGTGTGTGCGTGCGTGTGTGTGTGTGTGTGTGTGTGTGTGCGTGCGCGCGCGCGCGTGGGTGTATGAGCGTGCGAGCGCTGTATATGTACGCGTGTGTGCGTGCGTGCGCGCGCGAGCATGTGTGTATGCACGTGCGTATGCGTGTGTGCGCGTGTGCATGTGTGTGTGTGTGCGTGTGTGTGTGTGTGCGCGTGTGTGTGTGTGTGTGTGTGTGTGTCCGAGCACGAACTAGTGGAGACAAACCCCAAAAAAACAAACAGTCCGGTAAAAGACAATAATGGAGAGAGAGAGAGAGAGAGAGAGAGAGAGAGAGAGAGAGAGAGAGAGGAGAGAGAGAGAGAGAGAGAGAGAGAGAGAGAGCACTTATCGCACACGCGGCGAAAATATAGGCACAGCGAGAAAGAGATTCAAATACAGAGAGAATGACATTTTCTTGGTGCCTGTGTGTTTTTGACGTGATAATCATTTCCTCTTTCTACATTTATTCTCTGTTCAATACATACATCTGAGACCACAAAATCTTCATTGCTGTAGTTTCCTCTTCTCTGTGGAATAGAACTGTGTCTACCATATGCTGATGTGATCTCACACAAGAGAACATTTGAGAAATGAAAAGAACAGAGCATCCGCAGACTGACACAACGCTATACACAGAACTCACCTTCCCTCAATATCACGCGCAGCAGCTTATACAACCAACTACTAGCCTAATCCGACGGAAAAAAAAAAACTAAAACGAATGAAATATTCCGTCATTATCATACAACACGCGAAACAGGTGGCCAAAAAATCGGGCAATTTCACCAGCCACATTCAACAAGTCCTAAGACACCAAATATAAAGTCAAAAAGACTAAGCTATATACTACTAACCTGTTTTTTTTTCCCCTAACGAATCAGCCCAAACGCGAGAACCATCTCCAATTGGTGTGTGTGTAGGATAAAAACAAAATCCCCCACCAACACCTGTGTAGGTGCGTATATGTATACAGGGAAGCCAACAACACCCAGCATTCAACTGGTGTGTCAAAAAGCAGCCAGCTTGTTCCACTTCCAAAGCCATCCACATGAATACACACACACGCACGCACGCACGCACACACACACACACACACACACACACACACACACACACACACACACACACACACACACACAAGAGTGCGCGTGTACAAGCCGGTGTTGTTGAAAACAGCTGTGGTCCCGGAGAAACCTTCACTGTTTGGTCTTTCAATGTCAAGGGACCCAATGACCAAGACAGTAGTCACAGATGTATGCTGCAAACCTCGGCGTTTGGCGCAATACGAGAAAAAGGTTAGTGTGAGAGGAGAGAAAATCGATTAGCTTATGAGTGTGTGTGTGTGTGTGTGTGTGTGTGTGTGTGTGTGTGTGTGTGTGTGTGAGAGAGAGAGAGAGAGAGAGAGAGAGAGAGAGAGAGACAGAGGGAGGGGAGAGTGAGTGTGAGTGTGTGTGTGTGTGTGTGTGTGTGTGTGTGTGTGTGTGTACAAGCGCACGCACGCGTGCGCGCGCGCGCGTGTGTGTAAGCAAGTATGTATGTGTGTGTGTGTGTATGTGTGTGTGTGTGTGTGAGTGTGTGGTGTGTGTGCGCGTGTGCGTGTGTGCGCGCGCACGTGTGTGTGTGTGTGTGTGTGTGTGTGTGTGTGTGTGTGTGTGAATGATTGCGCGCAGGTGTTGCGGTCGCGACACAGGCGGGGGGCATATGGCGTCACATGTAGACGTATACAGCCAACTGGATATCGCTAGCTGGCCGCGGCATGAGGAAGATGCACATGCCGGTGGGAACGAAACAGCTGCGAAAACAAACACTGTATAAAAAAAAAAAAAATCATGAAACAGCAATTACAGGATTGAGCCAACTGGGGCTTAACATAAGAATTCGTACAAAATTTAAGAGAGACATGGTATCCTGGAATATGCACTTTGAAGCATCCAAGGACGCCGCAAGCACATCGAATATTCTTGACATATTTTTCTAAATGCATTTATTTTTAACCTAAGTGATAAGGAGAGAAGTTGTTTACTGTGTCTTGGATATAATCCTATGTTTGTATTACGGTTTACTGGATTTACTGTGGAAGCCCTTTTTAAAAGATTACTTGCTCGAGAGTTCGTACAACAAAGTATAGAAGAGTCGGGTTTGTGTATTCGGGGGGAGAACACTTCTTTGTAGTATTCCTCAAATTTTTCAAAAGAGGCTCTTTGTAAGAGAGAATATCCTTCATGTAAGCTCAAGGGAATATGAATAGTAGCCGTATTGTCAGAATTGTTTGCACCTGCTCGAGCAATCCTGTCAGCCCATTCATTTCCGGATATGAAGCAATGGGAAGGAACCCAACAAAAATTAACTGTTATACCTCTTGACATAAGGTTGTGAATAATAAGTATATTAATTTCTGATATGATTTCAGCACGATTTTTTGAATTTGCAGATTCTAAAGCTTGAAGAACAGACTTAGAATCTACACAGAAGAGAATACCATAAAAGTCAAATGATAAATCTTTTATGTACTCTACGGCCATTAATATTGCTATTAGTTCGGCTGTAAAAAATAGACAGATTTGCCCCAAGATGAAAGGACTTCTCAATAAAAAAAAAAATGGAATGACAAAGCCACAACCAGCATTATTGTTTAATAAAGACCCATCAGTATAGACTTTTACGAAGTGACGATAACAATCATTGATATGTGATTTTGCTTCGCAAGCTAGAATATTAATGTTATCAGTTTTAGATATTGTAGTATAGTTATAATCAAATTTTGGTTTGAAGAGCTCCCAGTTTGGGACGGGACTTGGGGAAAACGCACAGCAAGCTTTTTATGATTGATACCTGAATTTGTCAACAAGTGAGAAGAATATGTTAGTATGGTTTCAGTGGCCCGAATGTTTTTAGCGCGTTTAGGAAAGTCTACATCAGACCTCATATCCAGTTCCGTTTGGTTAGCACTTTGAGTAGTTGAGCAGCGAAGAATGTACTTAGCGCATGCTAGTTCACGATGGTCATCAAGAGGTAAGACACCAGCTTCATGGTATGTTCCTAAAGCTGAAGCATGAAATGGAACACCAAGGGCTAATCTGAATGCCTTAGAGTCTATACATTGAAGCTTTTTTTAGTAAGTACTTAGGAGCACTAAAAAAGACCTCTTGTGCATATGACAGTTTGGATCTAACTAACTAAAGCAGAAGACAGATGTATAAACTTTTTGTTTCCTGGCCCCAACTTTGTTTACTTATAACCTTGAGCAGATTAAGAGATTTCCTCGCTTGATTTATTATATGTTCCAAGTGAAAATTCCAAGAAAGATTTGACATAAGATGCACACCAAGGAATTTAATCTCAGAAGTATAGCTCAATGTAGCATTATGTACTTTGAAGTTAGGAGTATTGTGAGCAGACCCACCTGCATCAATAACATCATACGGGATTTTTCAGCCGACAGGCATAAGCCATTATCAGACATGAAGTTCGCAATGTTGTCTAACTCTTTTTTGATATATTCTTCTAATGTAATTAACAGAGATCTTTTGATGTTCTTTTTTAATGTGGCGTTCAACCATAAGCAGATGTCATCTGCATATTGAATTAAGTTAAAGTTTTTTGAAATGTATTTAGGTAAATCATTAGTTAAAATATTAAAGAGAAGAGGGGCGATCACAGAGCCTTGAGGGATACCCATATCTAGTAATCTTTTGGATGAATAAGTATACCAATTCTTGTCTGAATACTTCTGTTGGTCAGGATGTTTTTACAAATTTATAAATATGACCAGAGAGACCTATAGTTTTTAATTTATATAAAAGCCTATCATGCCAAACTTGATCAAATGCCTTGTTGATATCGAAAAATGTGGCGAGTACGTTTTGTCTTCTAGCAAACTGGTGTTTAATTTGTGTAGTGAGCTTTACAAGATGATCAACAGTAGACCTGCCCTTTCTAAAACCAGCCTGATTTGCGGGGATAATGCCAGTTTTTTCACAATAGTATGTCAATCTGTTTAGAACAATTATCTCCATTAGTTTACAGACATGAGATGTAAGAGCTATAGGTCGATAGCTATTTGTGTTTGTCATTGATTTTCCATTCTTTAAAACGGGAACAATAATTGAATCTCTCCATATGGAAGGTATGTTCCCTTCAATCCAACATTTATTAATAATTTCATGTAGAAGTAAAAACAAATTTTGTGGTATATGTTTTAACATTTCATTAGAAATGGCATCTAAACCAACAGACGTTTTTTCTTATAGACAATGAAGAAATAGCAGAGTGTAATTCCTGAAAAGTAATATCAGCATTTAGATAATGATCATTATTTTCGTCAGGATCAGCGTACATTTCTTTGTTAGATTGGTTTTCCCTCATAGTTCTGCATTTTTCTGATAAACTACAGAAGGAGCTATTTTTGGAAAACATGTCGGCAAATGATTCTGCTTTTTGGTATGCCGAAGGAAATTTTTCAACACCTATTATGATTGGGTATGCAGGTAAATGGATTCCGTTTTTCATTTCATGGATCTTTTTCCAAATTTTATTGATATCTTTATGTTCACTTTTTTCATAAAACAAAATGATGACCAGTACTCGCGTTTAGCATTTTCAATTACTTTATTCCTTTGGTTCTTGGCAATTCTGACTGGTATGCTCCCTTTTACCTTTTTTACTTTTGCGTACAGTTTAAACGTGCTTTTTTTTTATCAACAGCGTTTCTGCAAGATTCTGTCCACCACACTTTACCCGTGTGTTTGAGAGATTTTGATTGACTCAGAATCGGAATTGCCTCACTGGCTGCGTGCAGTAGTGAGCCAGTAAAATGACTGTACATAGATTCTATGTCAGATTTACCAAAAGAATTGACGTCATATGAAGATAGCACAGATTGAAATTTGGCCCAGTCAGCTCGCTTGTAATCAAACTTTGGGATTTTATCCTTACTGTCATCTTGGCTCACTGCAAATCCTCTCAGAGAAAATAACTATGGGAATATGATCACTCCCTAAAGTGTTATCATAAATTTGCCATGTACAGCTCGGGACCATTGATGGGGAGATTAAAGACAAGTCAATTGCAGATGATCTGTGACTAGGGATATCAGGCAGTCTCGTGATACTTCCTTCATCATTTAACAGGACGAGTGGAGAGTCTGATATGTTCTCCACTAAACGGTTTGAGCTGACTTTCGTGCAAGTTTTATCCCAGAAAGAAGCATGTTCATTAAAGTCCCCTGCAATTAACCATTTACCACTTTGAAAGTTTACATTATGTAGCCAGTCTGAATTGCTATCAATGACTCCTTTTGGGAAGTACACAGACACAATGTTTAAGACTAGAGAATTGTCAAAGTGAACAGAAGCTGCACAAGAATACAAGTCTGAGGTGCCAGGAGGTATAGGTGACTGAAGGGGATGGTAAAATAACTGGTCATTTATATAAATGGCTGCAGAGACTTTCTCATTGTCAACAGTTTCTTGTACCACAGGTGGGTAAAAAAAAACTATCCAGCCGTGGCAAGTCGTTTTTAGACACATTTAGTGATTGAAGAATAAGGACCATGTAGGAGCTGGCTTCAAGATGCTGTTGAAGATTTACCAAGTTCTTGTTAATCGACCGGCAGTTCCATTGTAGTATATTAATGTCAGTCTTCTTGCCATCAAAATTTTACAATGGACTTTCAAGGGGAGGCACAACTGCAAAATGAAGATAATTCAATGAAAGATAAAAAGACAATTCCCCAACAATGAACTAATTAGTAAACAGTAATGCAATAGAGAACACTTTCACAGAAGGCAAGGCCTAGAAGAGGAATAAGATGGTAATGCGTAACGCACCACACAAAAAAAAAAAAAAAAAAAAAAAAGAAAATTGAGGAAACTATGCGACTGACTTTTTTTGACGGGGGGGAGTGTTGTAANCTGTTGAAGATTTACCAAGTTCTTGTTAATCGACCGGCAGTTCCATTGTAGTATATTAATGTCAGTCTTCTTTGCCATCAAAATTTTTACAGTGGACTTTCAAGGGAGGCACAACTGCAAAATGAAGATTATTCAAATGAAAGATAAAAAGACAATTCCCCAACAATGAACTAATTAGTAAACAGTAACGCAATAGAGAACACTTTCACAGAAGGCAAGGCCTAGAAGAGGAATAATATGGTAGTGTGTAACACCACCACAAAAAAAAAAGGAAAATTGAGGAAACTATGCGATGTAGCAGGCTGGAAAAAAAAAATCAAAATGGCGACCAGGCAAATGTATCACGACGAAGACGATCAGATTATCATTGCAGTCGCTAGACATTATAGCACAACTACTGACTTTTTTGACGGGGGAGTGTTGTTAAGTTTTAAGAAGATCATTCACCAGTCTTGTAGAACATCATAAAAGTTCCGCCAGGGCCCTGGTACAGGAGAAAAGGGTAGATCATGATATCTGTGTGACGAGAAGACTGGAGGGAGGTATCGTGTTCTCCATGAAGAGCGATGTAGACTGGGATTCCTGGACTTGCTGCCAGAGGGTTTCTTCCAGAAGAGCTGGTGGACGTGTCGCCCTAAGTTACCAGCAAGTACACTGGCTCCTTTCTGGTTCGGGTGGACTCCGTCTTTCAGTGTTCTGGGGCTGGCAAGGAGGTTTTCATGGCTGATGACGGACACTTGGGAACTTTGAATAGTTCAGAGTTTTTATAACCGCGTTGAACATTTCGCGGTTTATGTTTATTTCAGGGTCAGAAACAGGAGCCACTTTACTGATCACAATGCTGGCATGTGAATGCTCTTTAGCGATAGTTTTAATGGTGTCCGCAAAGAATTTGCTAGAGGATGCAACGTCTTTTTGATGAATATCATTGAGACCACAATGAATAACAATTGCATCAACTTCTGTATCCATTGACGACAAGGTTTGTCTCAGCGTGGGCAGTAAGTCCTTTGTAGTGGAAGATTTTTTGGAAAACGTTTTTGAAACCGTAAGATCGACCAAGTCGGGGGCATTTCACACCGTTTCAAAACAGAATCATGAAGGACGAGAACAGTTTGGGAGATCTTCATTAGGTTTTTTCACTTTCCTTTCCAAGTTGTGTCTTTTGTTTGTTCGATTCTGAGCAGTCTGGGACGTGATGACGCTATCATTGGAATTGACGTCATGAGAAGTTGTTGTCTTCTGCGTTCCAGATCGTTCTTTTGGCTTTAATTTTTTATCTTCTTCTTTTCCTTTCCTGTTCGAGATTGGGAACCGCCTGTTGTGCTGTCACCTGAGCGTATGTACGGTCGTGTTTCGCGCTCTCCTTTACTATTTTCTGTTCTGGATCAGTCTGAACAAATTTAGAACGCGGTTCTGTGTTGCACTTTTCGGCTGTAAGCTGAGCAATCGTGTTGTTTTGCTCACGTACCGTAGCTTCTAGGGATACTACTTTTTCATCACATAATGTTTCAATCAGTTTTTTTTCAACTCACCGATTTCTACTTTCACGTCTCTCATGGCATTA
>JADBJO010007822.1:55000-62500 GCA_016801955.1 Conus betulinus
AAACAGCAGTACCCCAGGCAGACAGTTCAAAGAGCCTTGGAGAGGGCACGCAAGGTGTCCAGACTGTAAACTCCCACCCCAGTCGACTGGGAGGAACAAGAAAACCGACCCGTAGCAGTCATCCCCTTCCACCCTCACAACCTCACCATCTGTGACATCATCTGAAGGAACTTTCACATCATCCAGAATGACCCGGACCTGGGGCAAGGTTTTTCAGAAACTCAACCTGATAGCATTCCAGAGAGAGAGAGAACCTCCGTGACTTGCTTGTGAGGGCCAGAATCAGCCACCAGACTGGTAACCTTCACCCCCCCCCCCCCTCCCTCCAGGATGTAGACAGTGCGACGAGGCCAGGTGCAAGACCTGTGCCCACACTGACGCCTCCACAACCTTTGTGGGCCCACAGGGCCAGTTCATCCCTTCGGTCAAACTACACCTGCAAGTCAGCAGACGTTGTGTACATTTTGACCTGCACTCTGTGCCACAAGCTCGACCTGGGTGAGACCTGCCGGACACTGAATGAGCGATTCTCAGAGCATCTTCGCTCAATGCGGCTCAGCTACAGTGACCCGATAGGCCAACACTTCAGCAGCCCACTGCACAGCTACAAGCATGTAAAAGTGGCAGCTGTATGGCAGAACCCAGGCGACAGATCATACCGCAAGCACATGGAATCCCACGTGATCAGCCGCTCGGGAACCATCCAGCCTGCAGGCATCAACACCAACGTGATGGACCCTTAGTGGCCCTGGGCCCTCTTCTCTCTCTTCTCCTCTCTCTCTTTTGACTTCTTCTGTCCCCTGCAGCCTGCCTTCAGGCACACACACACACACACATACACTCTCTCTCTCTCTCTCTCTCTCTCTCTCTCTCTTTTTCTCTTTGTCTCTCTTTCTCTCTCCTCCCCCTCTCCCTCTCTCTCCCCTCCCCTCTTTTTCTCTCTCTTCCTCCCTATCTCTCTGCCTCCCTCTCTCCCTCCCTCCCTCTTTCTTTCTCTCCTATTTCACACACACACACACACACACACACACACACACACACACACACACACACCGGCACACACACTATTACACCTTTTCATCTTTAGGTAAACCACAACCCTCCTTTTCCCTCTCTTATACCACCACCAACCCCCTCTCCCTTTCCCCCCCCCCCCCCCCCCCCCCCCCCCCCCCACGTTTATTAACAGCAACTGTTCAACCAGCCCTTTCTCCTGTAAAATAATGCTCACCTTTTTCTTCTTTGCCTTTTCCTCTTGATTATTTCTCAGTGTTTTTAGTTTCACTTTCTGTCTGGGTTTTGCTGTCTTCTCTGCTTCGTTCCTTACTGGTCTCCCTGTGGAGAAGGGCCTAGGGCCCGAAAACGTCGGGAAAGCCAACCTCACCTTGTAGGACCAGCTGCCACATTCAGGTCAGTTTGACCCCTTTTTTTTTCCTCCTGTTGGCCATCGATTTTCATTGGATTATTTCAAGATGAACTAAGAACTATGGAGCACAAAACCCGCAATGACAGAACAAACAGAAATGTTGTTGTTCCCCCCCCCTCCCTCCCCCCACACTCTCTCTCATCCCCCCCTCCCGCCCCCCCCCCCCCCCCCCCCTTGTCCAATGGCCCTGCAGGTAATAGCAATGACATTATCAAAGTGTTCCTCCTCCGTCGTCCGACCCCTCCAACAACATCACCCTCCCCTCTCTTTACCATCCCCCTTCCCTCACGCTCTTCCTCCCACCCCCCATCTCTGCCTAACCTCACTGTTCATAACATCAACAAAAAAAAACAAAAAAAAAAAAAAACAAAAATTCCAGCATGACAAGATGAAGCTTAAAAAAACGAAAAAAAAAAAATCTCTTGTCATCACGACTATGACAGTTTCTGTGTGCGTTCCAGAATAACAAGATGAAGCTTTTTATTTATGAGATTATCTCTACAGGAAAGATCAAACACAAATCGCCTGTTTTATGCAAAATCATTTACTCCTCAGAAAACGCAAATCCCCCACACATAAAGGATTGAGTTATGACAGCGTTGGTGTGTGATAACATGCACAGATCATGAGGAATGTTTACGATCAAAAGAACGAGCACTCACAACAGTCATATGTAAAACGATTTATGACCTAAGCAACAGCGAGAGATGACGGATTCAGGGACATATAGCGCGATTTGTGTGACTGTACATGAATAAATCATACACCGAAAAAAAAAAAAAAAAAACACAGCAACGGTATTCATGCAAAAACAAAAATGATTCTGAAAAGAGAGACAGACAGACGGACAGACAGACAGACAGATAGACAGACAGACAGACTTGCAATCAGACAATCAGACACACTGACAGACTGAAAACACACACACACACACACACACACACACACACACACACACAGACGCACAGACAATCGAACAAACACAGATAGACAGACAGACAGACAGACAAACAGGCAGACAGATAGGCAGGCAGACAATCAACCCTTTTAGCAGACATACAATCAGAGAAAGAAAGACAGACAATCAGATGGACACACAGACAGACAGACAGACAGACAGACACCCAGGCAAAGAGTTAGACTGGGAGTTGAGATTTTTATGATTTGCAGTTTTTCTGCCCGTGTCAAAATGAGAAGGGTTGCAGGAGGGGGGGGGGGGGGGGGGGGGAGTAGGGGGAAGGGGGAGGGGGGGGCGGCAGATTAATGCGTGACATTGAGATTCGTCAGTAAACCAGTCACTCAAAATACGACGTAAAGAGCGAGCTGTGGTCAACAGATGTGACGTCACACATCATGTTTATGCACGCATGACTAGAAATTGGATCTCATCACATGCATTAGGTAGGGGAGAGAGAGAGAGAGGGGGGGGGGGGGGGGGGTTGAGGGGAGAGAGCACGAACGAACGAAATCTATTTAACCAGGTGTAATAAGATAAGCAAACTCCGCATGCTTTCGTTTTTTTAACCCCGCCCTAAGGACAAAAAAAAAAAGAAAAGAAAAGAAAAAGAAAGAAAAAAAAATGCACATGGAAAACACGCAATTCAATATAGCAGCAAAACGAGACGAGAGAGAGAGAGAGAGAGAGAGAGGGAGAGGAGAGAGAGAGAGATAGAGAGGAAGAGTGAGAGAGAGAGAGAAGAGAGAGGACAGAGAGAGAGTGAGAGAGACAGAGAGAGAGAGAGGAGGAGAGAGAGAGAGAGAGAGAGGAGAGAGAGAGAGAGAGAGAGGAGAGAGAGAGAGAGAGAGAGAGAGAGAGAGAGGAGAGAGAGGAGAGAGAGAGAGAGAGAGAGAGAGAGAAAGAGGAGAGAGAGAAGAGAGAGAGAGAGAAGAGAAGAGAAAGAGAGAGAGAGAGAGAAGGGGATAAGAGAGAGAGGAGAGAAAGATAGAGAGAAAACAGGGGGAAGGGAGAGAGAGACAGAGAGAGAGAGAGAGAGGACGGAGAGAGAGACAGAGGGAGACAGAGAGAAACAGGGGGGAGAGAGAGAGAGGAGGATGAGAGAGAGAGAGAAAGAGAGAGAGAGAGAGGATGAAAGAGAGAGAGAGAGAGAGAGAGAGAGAGAGAGAGAGTCAAACTGATGGATGTTACACTGTGTGTTAAACTAATGAACATTGTACTGTGTCCTACGCACACACATATACATATGCGTGCATGTACACATCCACCTCCACACGCGTGCGCACATACACGCATACACACGAATGCACAAGTGCATACACACTCGCTTATGCGTAAAAGTGCACATACTAAGACACACACATATACACAGAAATATGTTACACTTATATATGCAGATACGTGTGTGTGCTCACACAAACCCACAAATTACACACACACGCACACATGCACACGCACCTCTGCACACACACACGCGCGCGCGCGCGCGCTCACACACACACACACACACACACACACACACACACACACACACACACACACACACACACACACACACACACATGCGCACATTTATCCGTCACCTTAGAATCATGCATAGTGTGGTCTCAAAACTTAGCAGATGTGGTGTAGCGTATATGGACTAGTCCGCACGCAGTGACGCCTCCTTGATGAAACTGAAACTGAAACTGAAACTGTGTCAAACTGACGATGATAAACTGTGTCAGAGTGATGGATGTTGGACTGTGTCACACTGATGGATGTTGGACTGTGTCACACTGATGGATGTTGGACTGTGTCACACTGATGGATGTTGGACTGTGTCACACTGATGGGACTGTGTCAAACTGATGGATGTTGGACTGTGTCACAATGATGGACTGTGTCAAACTGATGGATGTTGGACTGTGTCAAACTGATGGACTGTGTCAGAGTGATGGATGTTGGACTGTGTCAAACTGATGGACTGATGGAAACTGATGGACTGTGTCACACTGATGGAATGTGTCAGAGTGATGGATGTTGGACTGTGTCACACTGTTGGACTGTGTCACACTGATGGACTGTGCCAAAGTGATGGACGTTGGACTGTGTCACAGTGATGTACTGTGTCAAAGTGATGGATGTTGAACTGTGTCACACTATTGGACTGTGTCACACTGATGGACTGTGTCAAAGTGATGGATGTTGGACTGTGTCACACTGATGGACTGTGTCAGAGTGATGGATGTTGGACTGTGTCACACTGCTGGACTGTGTCACACTGATGGACTGTGTCAAAATGATGGATGTTGGGACTGTGTCACACTGATGGACTGTGTCACACTGATGGATGTTGGACTGTGTCAAAGTGATGGATGTTGGACTGCATCAAAGTGATGGATGTTGAACTGTGTCAAACTGATGGATGTTGGACTGTGTCACACTGATGGACTGTGTCAGAGTGATGGATGTTGGACTGTGTCAAACTGATGGATGTTGGACTGTGTCACACTGATGGACTGTGTCAGAGTGATGGATGTTGGACTGTGTCAAACTGATGGACTGTGTCAAACTGATGGATGTTGGACTGTGTCAAACTGATGGACTGTGTCAAACTGATGGACTGTGTTGGACTGTGTCACACTGATGGACTGTGTCAGAGTGATGGATGTTGGACTGTGTCACACTGATGGACTGTGTCAAACTGATGGACTGTGTCAAACTGATGGTTGTTGGACTGTGTCAAACTGATGGACTGTGTCAAACTGATGGACTGTGTCAAAATGATGACTTGGTTGTTGGACTGTGTCAAACTGATGGATGTTGGACTGTGTCAAACTGATGGACTGTGTCAAACTGATGGACTGTGTCAAACTGATGGTTGTTGGACTGTGTCAAAAACTGATGATGGATGTTGGACTGTGTCAAACTGATGGACTGTGTCAAACTGATGGATGTTGGACTATGTCAAACTAATGGATTGTGTCAAATGATGGATGATGGACTGTGTCAAACTGATGGATGTTGGACTGTGTCAAACTGATGGACTATGTCAAACTGATGGATGTTGGACTGTGTCAAACTGATGGATGATGGACTGTGTCAAACTGATGGAATTTGGACTGTGTCAAACTGATAGATGTTGGTGGTGATGGATGGGGTGGGGGGCGAGGGGGGTCGGTGGAGGGCTATCTCGGATGGGTGACGAGGGGGTGAGGGCAGGCGGGATGGGGGGTGAGGGGGGTGAGGATGAGGTGGGGGGTGGAGGGGGACGGTGGAGGGCTATCTGGGATGGGTGACTGATGGACTGTGTGAGGGGGGGCGGGAGGGGGTGGGGGGGGGGGTGAGGTGATGTGAGGGGGGGGGAGGGGGGGGGTGGAGGGCTATCTGGATGGGGGGGACGAGGGGGTGAGGGCGGGGGGGATGGGGTGGGGGTGAGGATGAGGTGGGGGATGAGGGGGACGGTGGAGGGCTATCTGGGATGGGTGACGAGGGGGATAGGGCAGGGGGGTGAGGGATTAGAGAAGCTGTCCCTCTTTGGCATGGCTTTATGTCCCTGTCTGTCTGTCTGTCTGTCTGTCTGCCTGTCTGACCTGCCTGATGTGTCTGTCTGCCTGATGCCTGCCTGTCTGTCTGATGGGGTGGGGTCTGTCTGTCTGTCTGGGCTGTCTGATGTCTTTCTTGCCTGTCTGTCTGTCTGTCTGTGCCTGCCTGTCTGTCTGATGCTGCCTGTCTTTTTCCTGTCTGTTGAATGTCTGTCTGTCTGTCCCCTGTCTGTCTACCTGTCTTGTCTGTCTGCCACTCCTGACTGCCTGTCACCCTCTGTCTCTCTCTCTCTCTCTCTGTCTTCTCTCTCTCTCTCTCTCTCTGCCTCTCTGTGCCTGCTGCCTGCCTGCTGTGCATGGAGCTACTTTAACTGTCCCTGGTCTCCTACACCCCCCCCCCGTCTCTCTCTCTCTCTATAAGTCTTGCTCTCTGTCTCTCTCTCTCTCTGAGCAGAAATGCTTTGATATTCTAACAGCTCTCTGGGAACAACCAAATGAATATAAGTCTCTTACCACAGGTGTAACTATATCCATCGACTTTTTTTTTTAATAACAAGTTTACCACAGGTGTCTTTCATGGTGGATTTTTTTCTTTTTGAACTGTTTTTCAAGTTTGTTTTGTTTTTTGTTGTTTACAGGTTCTGGAAGGTTCTGACAATTGTTGTTCTTTTTTTTTTTTTTTTTTTTTGGTTTAGAACATTTATGGTCCTGAAGTTCTTGAAAAAAAACACATTGATTATGACAGCAGTGAGTGAATGTTGTTGATCATGACAGCAGTGAGCTGAATGTTGTTGTCATGACAGCAGTGAGCTGAATGTTGTTGTTGCCATGACAGCAGTGAGCTGAATGTTGTTGCCATGACAGTAGTGAGCTGAATGTTGTTGTCATGACAGCAGTGAGCTGAGAAATGTTGTTGCCATGACAGCAGTGAGCTGAATGTGTGTTGCCATGACAGCAGTGAGCTGAATGTTGTTGCCATGACAGCAGTGAGCTGAATGTTGTTGCCATGACAGCAGTGAGCTGAATGTTGTTGCCATGACAGCAGTGAGCTGAATGTTGTTGCCATGACAGCAGTGAGCTGAATGTTGTTGTCAAGACAGCAGTGAGCTGAATGTTTGTGCCAAGACAGCAGTGAGCTGACCATGACAGCAGTGAGCTGAATGTAGCAAAAAATATTGCATACATACTCGGCATAATGCATCTAACACATAAACGCCAATAATACAAAAAAAATCAAATCATACTAATCGTAGATGAATAACATTGAGATGATAATCCAACATAATCTCACAGTCTCGAAAAAAAAACATAGTAACAGGGGAAAACCACTGCGCTTCTGTTCCAAAAGCGAAATTGTAACACTTGCTACCATCGAATAGGGAAAACCATAAATCTGTTCCTTTTTTTTTAAGTTCCTTTATTACTTGCTAGTTATATTCAATTGTTTTTTTAACATTTTTTTTTTTAAGAAACCAGAAGCACACCATGTTGCTGTCCTCACCTGTGTCCATTCTTTCTTTTGTAGCTCATCTGTTGGATTTGGACACAGCATTCATCTCATGTTGGATTTGGGACACAGCATTCATCTCTGT
>JADBJO010007822.1:77500-87500 GCA_016801955.1 Conus betulinus
TGATACAGAGCACTGTCTGTTGTTCTCACGGTGATAGAGAGCACTGTCTGTTCTTCTCACAGATAGAGAGCACTGTCTGTTCTTCTCACAGTGATAGAGAGCACTGTCTGTTCTTCTCACAGTGATAGAGAGCACTGTCTGTTCTTCTCACAGTGATAGAGAGCACAGTCTGTTCTTCTCACAGTGATAGAGAGCAACGACACGAGCGTCCTGCGCGACCTGACCTTTCCCCTGGGCTCTGAAGTGACGCAGTTTCCGGTGGAACATGACGACGAGTACTTCGAGATGTTCGGGGTGGAACTAGGAGCAGAGGAGAATTTTGCACACCATTTGCCTCAGATAGCGTCCTCCTCTTCCACGACTGGATGCTCAATCCCCCCGGTACAGCAGTTGTGTGTCAGTCTGTCTGTCTATCTGTCTATCTGTTTGTCTGTCGATCTGTCCATCTGTTTGCCTGTCTTCTAGTCTGTCCGCCTGCCTGCCTGTCTCTCTCTGTCTACCCCTTTTGCCTGTCTAACAATCTGTCGGCCGGCCTGTCTGTCTGTTTGTTTGTCCGTCCGTTGGTGCGTCCGTCTGTCTGTCTGTCTGTTTGTCTATCTGTCGGTTTATCTGACTATTTGTCTGTCTGCCTGTCCACCTGTCTATCTGTCTGTCTGTGTGTCCGTCTGTCTGTGTGACTGTCTGTCCGTCTGTCTGTCTGTCCGTCCGTCTGTATCTGTCTATCTGTCTATCTCGATGTCTATGTGTCTGTCTGTCTGTCTGTCAGTCCACCTCTCTGTCTCTCCGTCCATCTTCCCAGCCTTTCTGTCTATCTGTCTGTATGACTTTTTGTCTATCTGTCTCTCTGTCTGCCTATCTGTCTGTCTGTCCGTCTATCTCAGAGGGGGGGGGGGGGGGGGGGGGGGGGGGGGGGGGGAACGGGATAGGGGTGGAACGGGCTACCTTGGAGCTGTGTGTGTAGGGGGGGAGGGTGGAGGTGGAGTCAGGGAAGGAGGGGGTGGGTGTGGGGGTGTTGTCTGTCAATATAAAGCATGTTCCCCTCAGCCGCAAACCCTCTCGCTCTCTCCTCTCTCTCTCCGGCTCCCTCTCTCTCTCTCCTTCTCCTCTCTCTTCTCTCTCCTCCTCTCTCTCTCATCCTCTCTCTCTCTCTCCTCCTTCCTCTCTCTCCTCTCTCCTCTCCTCCTCTTACTGTCTTCTCTCCTGCATCTCTCTCATCTCTCCTCTTTCCTCTCTACTCTCCCTCCTCGTCTGTCTCGTCTCTCTCTCCTCTCCCTCTCATCTCTCCCTCACTCCTCTCTCCCCTCTCTCCGTCTTCTCTCTCTCCCCTTCCTCTTCTCCTCTCCTCCGGTCCCTGTCTCTCTCTCTGTTTCTGTCTCCTGCTTCGTCTCTCTCGTCTCTCTCCCTCCTCTCTCCTCTCCGCGTCTCCTCTCTCCTCCGTCTCTTCCCTCTCTCTCTCTCTCCTCTACTTTTCCCTCTCTGTTCGGCTTTCTCATCTGTCTGTTCTGTCAGAAAAAGCGTTCTCTCTTCGGGGATTTTCGGCCTCCGGTACCCCCTCCTCATCTTCGTCAAAAAAATCACGAACAACTCACCGGGGACGACCTCGGACGCCGTTTCCTCCGGGGGGCGCCGCTCAACTCAACGCCTCGACTCCCTCACGCGTCCACCGAAACACGTCTGTGGTCGCCCCCCCCCGTCCCCCCCCCCCCCCCCCCCCCCCCCCCCCCCCCTTTCTAACGCCAACCCCCCCCTCCCCCCTTCGGACTCGGACCATCATCCCCCCGCCCCCTCCCCCTTCCCCCCCTGCTCTCCTCCTCCTTCCTCCCCCCTCCTCTCTTTCCTCTCCCCTCATCTCTCCTCTCTCCCCTCTCTCCTTTGTCCTTCCCCCTCTCCTCTCCCCTCCCCCGCCTCCTCATCTCTCTCGCCTCCTCTCCCCTCCCCTCTCTCTCCCTCTCCGCCCCCCTCTCCTCTCCCTTCTGGTCTCTTCTCTCTCTCTACCCTCCAGCTCCCTGCCTCCCTCCTCTCCTCTCCTCCTCTCCTCCGTGTCCCCTCACTCTCCTCTCCCTCCTCTCTCTCTCTCTCTCTCTCCCCTCTCTCCTTTCTCTCCTGCACCCTATCTCGTTGTTGCCCCCTCTCTTTCGTTTCGGTTCCTTGATCTTTAACCTTTCCTCGTTGTTCCCCTCGTTCTCCCTCATAAACTCGTTCCCCACTACCCTGCCCTAGGTTTACCTGTCCTCTGGTTTGCTCACTGACTCTATTTCTGGTTCCTCTGTCCCTCTACTTCTCTCTCCGGCTTCCTCCTCTCCCCTTGGTCCCTCTCTCTCTCTCTGACACTCCGGCTGACTTACGCCTCCGTCTCTCTCTCTCTCTCTTCTCTGGCATAGCGTCTCTCTCTCTCTCTCTCGGTCTCACATAATGGTTGGCCTGCCATAGTGTTTTGGCGAATCTGTCACTCTCTAAGATCCGAGTTTTGTCTGCTTGTTTGTCTGTCCGTCTGTTTTGTAAAGCTGGTTGGTTGATTGGTTGGTAGATTGGTTCGTTCGTGCGCTCGTTCGTTCGTTCGTTCGTTGGATATTTGGTTCGTTGGCTGACTAGCTGGGCTGGTTTACTTGTTGATTGGTTGGGCTGGCTGGTTGGTAGACTTGGTTGGGCTGGTTTGCTGTCTGTCTGGCTGCTGGCTGGCTGGTTGGTGGCTGGCTGGCTGGTTTGGGTTGACGTCGTTGTTGGTTGGTTGGGCGGCTGGATGATGGGTGGTTGGCTGGTTGGTTGGTTGGTAGACTGGTTGGCTGGTGGGTTGGTTTACTTGTTGGTTGGTTGGCTGGCTGGGCTGGCTGGTTGGCTGGCTGGTTGGTGGTTGGTTGGTAGACTGGTTGGTGGTTGGTTGGTTGGCTAGTTAGATGGTTGGTTGGTTTGTTGGTTGGTTGGCTGGTTGGTTGATTGGTTGGTTGGTTGGTAGACTGGTTGGTAGACTGGTTGGCTGGCGGGTTGGTTTACTTATTGGTTGGCTGGCTGGCTGGCTGGTTGGTTCGTTAGACTGGTTGGTTTGGTTGGTTGGTTGGTTGGTCGGTTTGGTGCTGCCTGGTTGGCTGACTGGTTGGCTGACTGGTTGGCTGACTGGGTTGGTTGGTTGGTTGGTTGGTGGTTGGCTGGGCTGGCTAGTTAGATGGTTGGTTGGTTTGGCTGGCTGGTTGGTTGGTTGGTTGGTTTTGGTTGGTTGATTGGCTGGCTGGCTCATGGTTGGTTGGCTGTATGGTTGGTTGGTAGACTGGTTGACTGGCGGATTGGTTGACTTCTTGGTTGGTTGGTTGGTTGGCTGGTGGCCGGTTGACTGGTTGGTTGGTTGGTTGGTTGTTGGTTGGTTGGTTGGTTGGTTGACTGGTTGGTTGGCTGACTGGCTGGTTGGTTGGTTG
The DNA here is from genome assembly GCA_016801955.1 of Conus betulinus. NCBI lineage: Eukaryota > Metazoa > Mollusca > Gastropoda > Neogastropoda > Conidae > Conus > Conus betulinus. The sequence continues at coordinate 80,908 of JADBJO010007822.1, forward strand.
GTTGGCTGGTTTGGTTATTTGGTTGGTTAGTTTTTAGGTAGATTGATTGGCTGACTAGTTGGTTGGTTGGTTAGTTGGTTGGTTGGTTGGCTGGTTGGTTGGTTGTCTGACTGGTTGGTGGTTGGTTTGGTTGGTTGGTTGGTTGGATGGTTGGTTGGTTGCTTGGTTGGTTGCTTGGTTGGTTGGCTGTTTGGTTGGCTGGTTGGTTGGATGCTTGGTTGCTTGGTTGGTTGGTTGCTTGGGTGGTGCTTGGTTGGTTTGGTTGATGGACTGATTGTTTGGTTGACTGACTGGATGGTTGGTGGGGTGGGCTGGTTGGTTTGTTGGTATGTAAAATTGATAGGCTGACTGGTTGGTTGGTTGGTTGCTGGTTGGTTGATTGATCGGCTAACTGCTTGCTTGCTTGCTTGCTTGGCTGACCGGTTGGTTGGGTGGTTTTGTTGTTGACTGGTTGGTTGGTTGACTGGTTGGTTAATTGACTGATTGGTTGGTTGGCTGACTGGTTGGTTGGTTGGGTTGGTTGGTTGGTTGGTTGGTTGGTTGGTTGGTTGATTGGCTGACTGGTTGTTGGTTGGTTGGTTGGTTGGTTGGTTGGTTGGTTGGTTGGTTGGTTGGTTGGCTGGTTGGCTGACTGGTTGGTTGGTTGTTTGGTTGACTAGTTCGATGGCCGACACATTTTCACTATTTTTGGCAGAAAGATTGTCATTTGTCAAAACTTGAGGCATTAATGGGTTAAGACTGTCTGCTACCGAGTTAGCGTGTGTGTGTGTGATGAGGAAAGAGAGGATGTGTGTGTGTGTGTGTGTGTATGTGTGCGTGCGTGTGCGCGTGCGCGTGCGTGCGTGCGTATGTGTGCGTGTGTGTTTGTTTTGTTGTGTGTGTGTGTGTGTGTGTGTGTGTGTGTGTGTGTGTGTGTGGTTGTATTGAATGTGAGCATGTGTGTGTTGGGGGAGCTTCGGGAGGGGGAGGGGGGAGGGGATGTGTGTACGTGTGGGGGCATATGTGAATGGGCATGTGTGTTTGTGTGTAGGGTGTGTGTGTTAGGGTAGGTGGACATGTGTGTATAGGCATGTGTGTTTGCGTGTGGAGGAGTGTGTGTGTGAGGGTAGGTGGACATGTGTGTATGGGCATGTGTGTTTGTCTGTGGGGTGTGTGTGTTAGGGTAGGTGGACATGTGTGCGCGGGCATGTGTGTTTGTCTGTGTGTGGGGGGGGGGAGGGGGGGGGAGGGTAGGTGGACATGTGTGTGCGGGCATGTGTGTGAATGTGTGCATGGGCATGTCTATATGTATATATGTATGTGGGGGGGGGAGCATGTGTATGTGCATGTGTGTGGGTGTGTATGGGTGAGTATGTGTGTGTGTGTGTGTGTGTGCGTGTGCGTGCGTGCCGGCGTGCGAGAGACAGACAGACAGACAGACAGAGAGAGTAGACACCCCCCTCGGACTGGACGCGCCTTTCTGTCAATAACGCTGTCTCCTGCGAGTACCTGTGTAGCCCACTGCATTATGTTCCAGACAACCTCTGCCCGCGCGCCTTGGAGATGCAGATGAAATCATGGGTGGAGGAGTTCAAAAGAGTCTTTGTCACCTTGAAAACCAAGGAAATACACGGTGCTGGCTTACAACCCTCCAAGGGTGAGAGCTTGTGTTTGTTGAACATGACCCCCCGAACCTGTGCCAGCATTCAAGCACTTGTTGCCACGCTTGTTCCAATGAATGAATCAACGCAGGCAGCAGCAACAGAAAATGGAAAAGAAACAAGATGCAAAAGCATGTACACGAACTCTCAGTTTAGATCTATCTTAAATACGCGTGTTTAAAAAAAAAAAAAAAAAGAAAAAACGTCACAATCACTTTGCGTCATAATAAAAAAAAGAAAAAACATGTCACAATCAGCCATGTGTTTCGTCACTGAGATGAGAAATCGACCAAGTACTTTCAGAGATATTCCATAAAGAAGAAAAAACCCGTTTGGGGCCGTTATAACCGTTAGTAACGGCTATTCTGGTAAAAATAAAACATCGGGCGTCATCCGTGACCCATAATGAACATACCTACAAAATTTCAGAAAGATCGGCCCAGAAGGTTTGTCTGGAGCGAGTGGAACACATTTTGACCACCGACGGACAGACAGACAGACAGCATTCCTTCGTTCCCATTGTAAAGAACTCTCTGTTCTATGATAACTGGGAGTACAAAAAGAAACAAGACGCAAAGCATATAGACGTACTCCAGTTTTATCCTGAATACGCGCGAGATATTCCATAAAGAGGAAAAACCGTCTTGGGCTTGTGTAACCGTTAGTAATGGCTATTCTGGGTAAACATCGGCCATCGTCTGTGCCTATAATGAACATACTTACAAATTTTCAGAAAGATCGGCCAAGAACTTTCTGAGATTTTTCCATAAAGAAGAAAACCATTTATGGGCCGTTAGTAACGGCTATAACGGTAAACTTAAACATCGGGCATCATCCGTGAACCATAATGAACATACCTGTAATTTTTTACAAAGATCGGCAAAGTACTTTCTGAGATATTCCGTAAGAAGAAAAAAACCGTTACAGGCCGTTACAGCCGTTAGTAACGCTATAACGGTAAACTGAAACATCGGGCATCATCCGTAACCCATAGTGAACATACCTGCGAATGTTCACAAAGATCAACCAAGTGCTTTCTGAGATATTCCATAAAAAAAAAAAACGTTACAGGCCGTTACAGCCGTTAGTAATGGCTATAATAGTAAACTAAAACATCAGGCATCATCTGAGACCCATAATGAACATACCTGCTAATTTTCACAAAAAATCGGGCAAGTACTTTCTGAGATATTCCATGAAGAAAATCAACCGTTACAGGCCGTTTACAGCCGTTAGTAACGGCTGTAACGGTGAACTAAAACATCGAGCATCATCCGTGACCCATAATGAACATACCTACAAATTTTCAGAAAGATCGGCCAAACTCTTTCTGAGATATTCTATAAAGAAGAAAAAGCGTTACAGGCCGTTACAGCCGTTAGTAACGGCTATAATGGTAAACTAAAACATCAGGCATTATTCGTGACCCATAAATAACATAGCTACAAATTTCCAGAAAGATCGGCCAAGTACTTCTTGAGATATTCTATAAAGAAGAAGAAAAACCGTTACAGGCCGTTACAGCCGTTAGTGACGGCTATAACGGGGGTAAACTAAAACATCTTGCATCATCCGAGACCCATAATGAACATACCTACAGATTTTCAGAACGATCGGCCAAGTATTGTTTGATATATCCTAAAAAAGAAGAAAAACCGTAACAGGCTGTTACAGCGGTTAGTAAGTAACGAACATAACGGGGTAAACAAAAACATCGGGCGTCATTCGTGACCCATAATGAACATACCTGCTAATTTTCACAAAGATCGGCCAAGAACGTTCTGAGATATTTCATAAAGAAGAAAAGGCGTTACAGGCCGTTACAGACAGACAGACCTTAATGTTCCAAAAGCCTACAGAACTTCTGAGTGGACAGACCTTAATGTTCCAAAAGCCTCCAGAATTTCTGAGTGGACAGACATTAATGATCCAAAGCCTACAGAATTTCTGAGCGGACAGAGCTTAATGTTCCAAAAGCCTCCAGAATTTCTGAGCAGACAGACCTTAATGTTCCAAAGCCTACAGAATTTCTGAGTGGACAGACATTCATATCCCAAAGCCCACATAATTTCTGAGTGCACAGTGCTTAATGTCCCAAAGCGTACAGAATTTCTGAGCAAATAGACCTCAATGTCCTACCGCCTACAGAATTTCTGAGCGAACAGAATTCATGTCCCAAAGCGTACAGAATTTCTGAGCGGACAGACAGTAATGCCCCAAGCCAACAGAAAGCATTGTTGGTCCTTCCTGTCCTGTCTTGTCCCAATAGAAAGCATTGTTGGTCCTTCCTGTTCTGTCCTGTCCTGTCCTAACAGAAAGCATTGTTGGTCCTTTCCTGTCCTAACGGAAAACATTGTTGGTCCTTCCTGTCCTGTCCTGTCCCAACAGAAAGCATTATTGTCCTTCCTGTCCTGTCCTGTCCTGTCCTGTCCTAACAGAAAACATTGTTGGTCCTTCCTGTCTGTCCTGTCCTGTTCTAACCTAACAGAAAGCATTGTTGGCATTGTTGGTCCTAACAGAAAGCTTCCTGTCCTTCCTGTCCTGTCCTAACAGAAAGCATTGTTGGTCCTTCCTGTCCTCTCTCCTGTCCTAACAGAAAGCATTGTTGTTGGTCCTTCCTGTCCTATCCTGTCCTAACAGAAAGCATTGTTGGTCCTTCCTGTCCTTCCTGTCCTTACAGAAAGCATTGTTGTTGGTCCTGTTGTCTTGTCCTGTCCCTAACAGAAAGCATTGTTGGTCCTTCCTGTCCTGTCCTGTCCTAACAGAAAGCATTGTTGGTCCTTCCTGTCCTGTCCTGTCCTAACAGAAAGCATAGTTGGTCCTTCCTGTCCTGTCCTAACAAAGCATTGTTGGTCCTTCCTGTCCTGTTCTGTCCTAACAGAAAGCATTGCTGGTCCTTCCTGTCCTTCCTGTCCTGTCCTTACAGAAAGCATTGTTGGTCCTTCATGTCTTGTCCTGTCATAAAGCATTGTTGGTCCTTCCTGTCTGTCCTGTCCTGTCCTAACAGAAAGCATTGTTGGTCCTTCCCGTCCTTCCTGTCCTTACAGAAAGCATTGTTGGTCCTTCCTGTCCTGTCCTGTCCTAACAGAAAGCATTGTTGGCCCTTTCTGTCCTGTCCTGTCCTGTCCTAACAGAAGCGTTGTTGGTCCTTCCTGTCTTGTCCTGTCCTAACAGAAAGCATTGTTGGTCCTTCCTGTCCTGTCCTGTCCTGTCCTAACAAAAAGCATTGTTGGTCCTTCCTGTCCTGTCCTAACAGAAAGCATTGTTGGTCCCCTTCTGTCCTGTCCTGTCCTAACAGAAAGCATTGTTTGGCCTGTCCTGTCCTAACAGAAAGAAAGGCCATTGTTGGTCCTTCCTGTCCTGTCCTGTCCTAACAGAAAGCGTTCCTGTGTTGGTCCTTCTGTCCTGTCCTGTCCTAACAGAAAGCATTGTTGGTCCTTCCTGTCCTGTCCTGTCCTGTCCTCACAAAAAGCATTGTTAGTCCTTTCTGTCCTGTCCTGTCCTAACAGAAGGCATTGTTGGTCCTTTTGTTGTCATGGCTTAGCAGAGAGCCTTTCCATTCTCCTGCTTGTAAAAGAAGTGGGGTTTTTTTTTTCTATTTCATACATGAATGATATCCGCAACATCAAAGAAACTCAATGTCTTCACATACATCTCAATCACATGATCTAACACAAGGTGGGCGGGGTTTTAAATATACAAAATGAACAAAAAGGAATGAAATTGTAAATAAATCAGTGAGTAAATGACCAAAACAAACCGAAGTGAAAACACAATCATGAAAGAGAAAAATACTCAACACAGGCGATAAAAAAAAAAAGACAGACACACAAAATACAACAACGAAAACATTAAAGGCGGAAAAATACAACAACAAACTAAAAGTAAAACAGGAAATCAATTTTTTTTTTTTTTTTTTTTTTACCTTTTCCTTTTTTTCTTGACTTCTTCCTTCTTTCTCTTTGCTCTATGTCTGTCTGTTTGTCCGGCTGTCTGTTTACCCTTCTCTTTTTGCTATTTATTTATTTAATCATTTATGTACTCTTTCTTTTCTTTCCAGTACTAGAGATATGTAAGATGTGTGAAAGCCAGCTATGGTGATTATCATTAATTCGTGGTAACCAAAGGCAGTTAGAAACTTTTTTTTTTTAAATAGATAAATAAATAAAAATGTTCACTAAAAAGAATTTTTATTTCTTCAGTGTCTGTTTCCTACATTTCTTTCCTTAAGTATATTATATCCTTTTATCCTTTTAATGTGACAGTTGTAGTGATGACAGCGTTATAACAGCAACTGTTATGGTTTATTCTTGATTCTCAAGCAATATTGCAGACGATAAGCATGTGGTTCGCAATTCCATTTTTCAAACTTATATTATTATTTTCAAGATTAAAGAATGTGTAGGGTTTTTTTCGTTTTTACATTTAAAGTTGAGTTCCTTTTTTTTTTAAAAGAGAAGTTTCTTTTATACAAGGTTTGTTTTCATTTTTCTTGATTTCGATGAAAATCATCTCAAATTATAAGCTTCATAAGCTAGTCTGTTTCTATATTGTCTGCTGTGCTAAACAAGATTAAATTTCAAACAATAATCTATTACATGTACAATTTTCTTTTAAAAACAGTTGTCAATCCTTAATAGTAAATAGTAACTATATTGAATGAAGTACAGATTGTGACCTACTGTGTTGTTTGTATTCGAAACGGAACTCACATTTGTGACTAAGATCGTTCAGAGTTATCTAACTTGGAAACTGCTTCAACTTGATTTCTTTTACTTTCTGTATTTTGTGTAGCACCCCTTTTCCAGTAAATTGGTATACTCAATTCTGCTTCCTACTTCACCCACGGTTTGATATGGAGAATTTCTATGTACTCTAGAAGCGCTAGGTAATTTCTAGTGTAGTATCCCCCCCCCCCTCTCTCTCTCTCTCTCTCTCTCTCTCTCTCTCTCC
>JADBJO010007822.1:92500-105834 GCA_016801955.1 Conus betulinus
TGTTCAACTGAAAATGCTGAGAAATAGTTAATGATTGTTCAACTGAAAATGCTGAGAAATAGACAGCCAATGATTGTTTAACTGAAAATGCTGAGAAATAGACAGTTCATGATTGTCCAACTGAAAATGCTGAGAAATAGACAGTTCATGATTGTTCAACTGAAAATGTTGAGGAATAGATAGTTAATAATTGTTCAACTGAAAATGCTGAGGAATAGAGAATTATTGATTATTATACTGAAAACGCTGAGGAATAGAAAATTATTGATTATTATACTGAAAATGCTGAGGAATAAAGAACTATTGATTATTATACTGAAAATGCTGAGGAATAGATAGTTATTGACTGTTCAACTGAAAATGCTGAGGAATAGAGAATCGTTTATTGTTAAACTGTAAATGCAGAGGCACACATGATTATTGATTATTTAAACTGAAAATGCTAAGCAATAGAGAATCATTCATTCATATGCAGAGGCATACATAATTATTGATTATTAAACTGAAAATGCCCAGGAATAGTTAATCATTGACTGCTAAGCTGAAAATGCTGAGGAATGGATAATGGAGTAATGATTGTTGAACAATGAACCTGATGGGGCAAAACTGTGATTGAAGGAAATGAGGTTGGAATAATTGTTGGACTTTACTGCCAGTCCAGGGTGAATGTTTGTACCGTCTTTTATGATCGATGTAAAGCCATCTCATTTCAAACTGATGAAGCCTCCCCCCTAGAGGTGAAAGCACTGCACATCTGATGTAAAAGATTTTTTGTTGCTGGTTGAGAACTAGAGACATGATGGACATTATTCGTTAATGCTTAACTTGCAATCGGAGGAAACGCCAGCTTTGTGTGTCTTTCTCTTGTGGGACAGCTTTGTGTACCTTTCTGTTGTGGGACAGCTTTGTGTGCCTTTCTCTTGTGGGACAGATTTGTGTGCCTTTCTCTTGTGGGACAGATTTGTGTGCTTTTCTCTTGTGGGGCAGTTTTGTGTGTCTTTCTGTTGTGGGACAGCTTTGTGTGCCTTTCTGTTGTGGGACAGCTTTGTGTGCCTTTCTGTTGTGGGACAGCTTTGTGTGCCTTTCTCTTGTGGGACAGCTTTGTGTGCCTTTCTCTTGTGGGACAGCTTTGTGTGCCTTTCTCTTGTGGGACTGGTGTGAGAGCGTGAGTCCCCATACACTGTAAGTTTCATGATGAAACAGCTCAGCCTTTTTTTGTTTTTGTTTTTGTTTTTGTTTTTGTTTTTGTTTTTGTTGTTGTTGTTGTTGTTTTTGTTTGTTGTTTTTTTGTTCTAGAAAACCTTGAGTGAAATTAGCAAGTGATGGTGTCAGTGATCCAGAAGTGTCAGACCCGATCCGGATCCGTCAGGATCTCGACAGACACTTCACAGTCACGTGGTATGGCTGGTGTTTCGTAGCACTGTGCTTTGGATTTGTCAGAATTTTTTTTTTTTTTTTTTTTTGGGGGGGGGGGGGGGGGGAGGGTGTCACTTCTCTCGGTGGGGGGGGTTTTTTTTTTTTCTTCATATCTTCCTTTTCTTTCTCTTGTTACCTTTTTTTGTTGGCTTTTGCACAATCAGTGTCAGAATTCATTATGGAATAAATCAAGAGTAAAAATGCAAAATTAAGATATTCGAGTAGCGAATATGACACAGAGAGAGAGAGAGAGAGAGAGAGAGAGAGATTTCTGAGATGAAATGAAACTACACATGTTGTACATTATCTATCATTTTTACTCCTTGTGATGAATGATCATCAAATCAACCGATCAACAAGCATGTACACACGTTCATCCTATGAGCTATTTCCTTCCCCCAAAATAATAATCATGTCGGAAAAAAAACAATCCAAACAGTGTTTGAAAAAGCAGCTATAGAGCACAGCTTGAAGTGGTGTGAGAAGGCAGTGTTCTTTTTAACTGTAGAGCACAGTTTGGAGTAACTGGAGTAGAAATGCAATCTTGCCAGCTGTTGAGTCCAGTTTGAGGCATACACTCTGAAGTGGCGGAACCATCATCTCAGCCATAGAGTACATACACTCTGAAGTGGCGGAACCATCATCTCAGCCATAGAGTACATACACTCTGAAGTGGCGGAACCATCATCACTCAGCCATAGAGTACATACACACTGAAGTGGTGGGGAACCATCATCTCAGCCATAGAGTACATACACACTGAAGTGGCGGAACCATCATCTCAGCCATAGAGTACATACACACTAAAGTGGCGGAACCATCACCTCAGCCATATAGTACATACACTCTGAAGGAACCATCACCTCAGCGATAGAGTGCATACACTCTGAAGGAACCATCATCTCAGCCATAGAGTACATACACTCTGAAGCGACGGAACTAGCAACGCGACCTTCTCGGCCTGTGAGCGCCGGGTCAGGAGATTGTAGGGGCACGGCAGGAACTACACAGGCCAATACCGATTGTAGAGGACCCATAGGAACTCCACAGGCCAAAACAGATTGTAGAGGACCCATAGCAACTCCACAGGCCAACACAGATTGTAGAGGACCCATAGGGACTTACTTTTCTTTTAGCACTAACAAAAAAAATTCCACCAGCAAGTATCAAGCTTGTAGGTGACAGATGCGCTCCACTGGTTAGACGCTGACGTTTTCCATGGGGAATCAATTTTACAACAAGCACAATCCTAGCAGTGAGCTTCTCCTACCCATCACGTGCCTCAGCGTCCAATCAACAACAAGGGAAGGTCAGGGGTTCAAGCACCGTTCACATAGGGTCTAACATTTTGGTCAAAATCAAACATTTTCGTTTTCAAAATCGTCACCTGCCTTCCTCAAGACGTAACATCTCTTGTCATGACAGGCACCGTCCTAAGGTCCAGGGTACCGACATAGCGGCTGACCACTGTCCATCACATCCTGTAGTCCAGGATACACTGACCACTGTCCATCACAGCCTGTGGTCCAGGGTACACTGACCACTGTCCATCATAGTCTGTGGTCCAGGGTACACTGACCATTGTCCATCACAGCTTGTGGTCCAGGGTACACTGACCCTGTCCGTCACAGCCTGTGGTCCAGGGTACACTGACCATTGTCCATCACAGCCTGTGGTCCAGGGTACGGACACAGCGGATGACCACTGTCCATCACAGCCTGTGGTCCAGGGTGCAGACGTAGTGGCTGACCATTGTCCATCACATCCTGTGATCCAGGGTACAGACACAGTACTGACCACTGTCATCACATCCTGTCCCACCTTCAGTCTTCTAAAAACCTAAATGATAATATTGTTGCAAAATGAAGCGACAGCAAAATCTAAACGAATTTCAATGTTAGTGATAATGCACCGCCCAAAAACGTCACACAAACCAATCACAAGACGAAACACGACGCGTTTCGACCTCTTAGTCTTCTTCTTCAGGCAAGATACGAAACATTCAGGACAACAAGAATGAACGAGCAATCACTCATCTTCATCCAATTCGGCGCAAGATTGGCGTTGAATCTGCATTCAAGCGTCGTTCATATGGTCTGACATTCTGGGTTTTTTGTTTCTTGCCTGAAGATGTAAGAGGTCCAAAAGCGACCCGTTTTGTCATGCGTTTCGTTTTCTACGTTTTTGGCGGTGTATTATCACTAGCATTTCAAATTTGACTAACTGATGATATCAGATAGTCATAACTGAATGCTTTTACTTGTGACTCGCTTGTGTGTGTGGAACTAGTTAGGTGATTTTCTCGCTAGCTAGGAAAAAAGGGGGACATTAATACCTCTGCATTGCGACGTTTCTTGTTGCTTTAAAAGAAAAAAAAATGGGGGGGGGGGGGGGGGGGGGGGGGGGTTCTCATAAATTAAGTTTTATTGTGTGTAAATCATGCTGTGTTTGTGCTTCTGTCCTGCGAGTTAGTTAGGTGGGGGATTTCTGGAGGGACGTCCGACCCATCGTCACTGATAGGGTAATCATGGCGAAATAACAGACCTTGACTTTCTTGACTTAGTCCTCTTCGTTCCGATCGGAACACAGGGCCCGCACTGCAGACCTCCATCACGCTCTGTCTTAGGCTGTTCTCTTGGCTTCACCCCCAGGTCATGTTGGTGAACTTGCGTTCTGCCTGTAGAGTTACTTCTCCAGGTGGTGACTGGTCGTCCCCTCTTCCGCTTCCCCTGTGGGCTCCAGTCCAAGGCGTGGCGTGGGATGTGGGCCTGTCCTCTACGCAGGGTGTGTCCAACCCAAACCCACTTCCTCATCTGGATACTCTTGGTGATTGGGTCTTGCTTCGTCTGACGCATGAGTTCCGCGTTGGAGATTCGCTCCAGCCATCTGATTCGGCATCTGGAGACAGGTGTTGATAGCAGACCTTACTAGACCTGTAAGGTTGGTCTGTAGTCATGACGAGATAGTTCACCTCACTATACCTGGAAGGTTGGTCTGTAGTCATGACGAGATAGTTCACCTCACTATACCTGGAAGGTTGGTCTGTAGTCATGACGAGATAGTTCACCTCACTATACCTGGAAGGTTGGTCTGTAGTCATGACGAGATAGTTCACCTCACTATACCTGGAACGTTGGTCTTTTGTCGTGGCAGGACAGCAGACAATTCCACCACACTTCTAAGCCTGGGTTTGAACAAGCAGTCATGGCAATATATCTAACATCTCCACTACACCCATAAGTTGGTGTAAGGTTGCTCTTGAGTCAAGGGGAAAGAGCAGACCTTACTACACCTGTAAGGTTGGCCTTCAGTCATGGCGAGAGAGCAGACCTTACTACACCTGTAAGGTTGTTCTTCAGTCATGGCGAGAGAGCACACCTTACTATACCTGTAAGGTTGTTCTTCAGTCATGGCAACATAGCAGAGAATTCCACAACATTTCCAAGCCTGGTTTTGGATCAGCAGTCATGGCAATGTATCCGACATCTCCACTATACCCATAAGGTTAAGGTCGATCTTTTAGATAGCAGACTCTACCATACCTCTCAGGTTAGTCTTTGGTCGTGGCAAGATACAAGACGCCCTTCACTGAACCTTTAAGGTTGATCTGCAATGATTGTAACGTACCAGCCGTGTCCATTCTGTCTTCAGAGCTGCTCTTCAGTCGTGACAAACGTGCCAGCCATCAGCAGTCTGCCTTTAAAGCCACTCTTCAGTCGTGACAACGTACCGAGCAACCGCATCACGTGATCCTTGAGAGGAGGTTTCTGCTCGCTTGTAGTGGATGTTGACTTGCTGCCTGGAGGTTGTAGTGGATGTTGACTTGCTGCCTGGGGGTTGTAGTGGATGTGTTGACTTGCTGCCTGGGGGTGGATGTAGTGGATGTGTTGACTTGCTGTCTGGGTGTTGTAGTGGTGGATGTTGACTTGCTGCCTGGGGTTGTAGTGGATGTGTGGATGTGTTGACTTGCTGCCTGGGGGTTGTAGTGGATGTTGACTTGCTTCCTGGGGGTTGTAGTGGATGTGTTGACTTGCTGCCTGGGGGTTGTAGTGGATGTTTGACTTGCTTCCTGGGGTTGTAGTGGATGTGTTGACTTGCTGCCTGGGGGTTGTAGTGGATGTGTTGACTTGCTGCCCGGGGGTTGTAGTGGATGTTGACTTGCTACCTGGGGGTTGTAGTGGATGTGTTGACGTGTTGCCTGGGGGTTGTAGTGGATGTTGACTTGCTGTCTGGGTTGTGGTGTGTAGTAGATGTTGACTTGCTGCCTGGGGGTGTTGCTGTGGATGTGTTGATTTGCTGCCTGGGGGAGTTGTAGTGGATGTGTTGATTTGCTGCCTGGGGAGTTGTAGTGGATGTGTTGACTTGCTGCCTGGGGGTTGTAGTGGATGTTGACTTGCTGCCTGTGGGCTGTAGTGGATGTTGACTTGCTGCCTGGAGGTTGTAGTGGATGTTGACTTGCTGCCTGGGAGGTTGTAGTGGATGTGTTGATTTGCTGCCTGGGGGTTGTGTAGTGGATGTGATGTGTTGACTTGCTGCCTGGGTTTGTAGTGGATGTGTTGACTTGCTGCCTGGGGTTTGTAGTGGATGTGATGACTTGCTGCCTGGAGCTTGTCTCTTGTCTCAAAGGTCAAAGAATGAGACGCGGAGAATCTGGATCTGGCCTCAGACCAGCTGTCGTGCCCAGGCCTCGTGATCCACAGAGAAGAAGGGAAATAACCGGGGACTTGTAGCTGGATCTTCATTGGGAAGCGGTGGCGCCAACACAAGGGAAATAACTGTGGATTTGCGGTTGGATCTTCATTGCAAGGGGAACGGCTCAGCTTCTTGCTAGTCTCTGATTCCCTGGCTCAGGGCGTGGGACAGGCGGTTCAAATCTCCGTTGTTTAAGACCATTCCTCCCCACCCCAACCCCCCCCCCCCCCCACCCTCCCCCCCCCCCCCCCTCAAGATTACTTTAACTTCTTCTTCTCTCCTTGTTCACTAAACCAGCAGTATCTGTATATCTGTCTGTCGGTCTGTCTGTCTCTCTGTCTATGTATATATCCATCTATCTACTTATCTGTCTATCTGTCTGTCTGTCTACCTGTCTGTCTATGTATGTATGTATTTATCTATTTATCTATGTCTGCCTGCCTGCCTGCCTGCCTGCCTGCCTTTCTGTCTGTCTATCTGTTTGTTTTTCTGTCTATCTATCCATCTATCAATCTATTTGCCACCACACACACACACACACACACACACACACACACACACACACACACACACACACACACGCACGCACGCACGCACGCACGCACGCACGCACGCACGCACGCACGCACGCACGCACGCACGCACGCGCACGCACGCATGCACACACATACACATACACACTCACTCACTGTCTAAGATCACTGTTAGGTGGATAGACGTTAAATTAAAGAACGAACGAACACACTCACTCAATCACACACACACACACACACACACACTCTCTCTCTCTCTCTCTCTCTCTCTCTCTCTCTCTCTCTCTCTCTCTCTCTCTCTCTCTCTCTCTCTTTCCCTCACACCACACTCACACACACACACACACACACACACACACACACACACACACACACACACACACACACACAGATCAACCGTGAAGTGAGAACTGATCCTAAAGCGGAGCTGCCGGCCTGCTTCACGAAAGAAACACACACACAGTGCATCACAGAACCACACGTTTTCCGCCTCTGGGGCTTCAACCAAGACAAACTCAGAAGAAAAACAACGACAATCAAGGACTTGATTCAGCCGAAATGGCCCGTTCCCGCTGAAAGGAAGTGTATGTTTATCTACTGAATAGCCATACTCATGCATACACCCACACACACAGGCATGTACACTCACCACACACACATACAATGATAATAATGGCACAACCAATGTTAGGTAGGTACTTAAGGTCTGACCAGCGCGTTGGGCTAATGCGTAGGTGGGACATCTACTGCGTCGTAGCTACGAGACCCTCTTTTCCCGTCTCAGTCATTTGTTTAGCCATCAGCTTTAAATCAAGCGCAGTGTGGTCTCCAAGCTTAGCGGACGTGAGGTAGCGTATGTGGACTAACCCGCACGCAGTGTGACACCTTCTTGATGAAACTGAAACTGAAAGCAGTGAACACAATTTCAATGAATTGGAAGCGTTCTCATTTCCAGGTCATAGTCGACCAATCTCTGATCAGTTTAATAGAAGTCTACTTCCAGGTATAATATAGACCACCTCTGTCCAGTTTAATGGTATGTGTATTTCCAGGTCATAGTCGACCAATCTCTGATCAGTTTAATAGAAGTCTACTTCCAGGTAATAATAGACCAACCTCTGTCCAGTTTAATGGTATGTGTATTTTCAGGTAAAAGTAGACCAATCTCTGATCAGTTTAAATAGAAGTGTACTTCCAGGTAATAATAGACCAACCTCTGTCCAGTTTAATGGTATGTGTATTTCCAGGTAATAGAAGACCAATCTCTGATCAGTTTTCATCAATCCCCCCCCTAAGTGCACCCCTTCCCTCCCCTTCCCTCCCCTCCCCCCCCCCCCCCCTCACCAATCCCCTCACCTACGGCCACCACCAGCCCCCACCCCACCCAACCACCACCACCACCACCACCCACCACCACCACCACCACCGCCGCCGCCACCGCCAACCCTACAAGCTACGCTACATGGGTCTTCCGGGGAGGTAATTCTAAAACCCCCCAGAGATCGCCCCCGGAAGAGAAAGATAAACCGATCAAAGCCTAATGTTTTCCTTTCTCTCCACTGCCTACACCCCACCGGAAGACGATTATTCCTCCCCCCTGAAGTCAACACACTGATCCTATGCTATATCTCCCACCCCCCCAGTCCCTACCCCGCTCTCCCCTCACTCCCCACCCCAATTCCTCCGTTCCACTCTGCGAGGGTCAGCTTCGCTTCATTAGCTTTTTGATCCTCTGCAGGTGACGCTGGATTGTCCATATTTCCGGTGACGGCAGCGCAAAAATCTGGATTAAGCCTAAGACGAAACGAAAACTTTGCAGGAGAGACACTTGGAGATCAAGCTGGAATGACTGGTGCGCGTGTGGGGGGGGGGGGGGGAGTGAATGGGAGGGGGTGTGTGTGTGTGTGTGTGTGTGTGTGTGTGTGTGGAGTGATTCGGTTGGGGGTGGGGGGGGGGGGGTTGGAGCAATAAAACGTGTGCCAAGGAATCGAAAGTGGGAGAGAGGGGCATGTGTGTGTGGGGGAAGTGTGGGGTGTGGGGGGATGTTGCTACGGGGAGAATGACGCAGTAACTGTGTGAACAAGGTGAAGGTTGTCTCTAACGTATGTTAGTGGAACAATAAAATAGCTTCATTGAGAGAGAGAGGGGGGAGGTTGTACGTTGTCATAGTTACATGCTATTTATATCTCCTGTAGAGGTGTATGTAGTTTATACCATCACAGATGTATCTCGTTACCGTTTTAGATTCTGATTATATTCTGCAGATGTGTTTTTAGGTATGCTGTCATGGTTTTATGCTATGTGTATATTCTGCAGATGTGTTCAGTTTTGCTGTCATGGTTTTTTATGCTGTGTGTATATTCTGCAGTGGTGTTTAATGATGCTGTCATCTTGTTTGTTTCTGTTCTGTATGTGTCGATGTAGTTTTCTGTTGCTTTCTGTCCAGCACAAACACATGTTGTTCTTGTTTGATTAAAGCTGTGTACATCTTCTACAGATATAGGTCGTCACGGGTATGTGTTGTTTGTATCTATTTGTATTTGTTTCTGTCTGTCTTTGTGTTTGTCTTTTGATCTCCCTTGCATCCTTGGTTGGATCCTCAGGCGTAGGCTCAAAGATTGTCCCCTACATTTTATACTGTTTGCATAAAGTGTTTAGTTTTTTCAGCAACATTTTTTCCTCCCCACACTTTCGTTTTGTTTCATTTACTACCCTTCGCTGGCTGCTTTGGGGGGTGCTGTTGGATTCTTTTTTTGAACCCTTGGTGGTGAGAACACCACAGTATTATGGACTGGTGGGTCTCTATTTGACGCCAGGAGCACAGACACATCAGCTGTGTCTCCCTGATGAGTCCGATCCAGCGGACGAAAGGCCCCTAGGAGTAGGCAATGCAAATAGATCTGCCTTCTATGGGAATTACGATGGTTCCCTTGTTGATTGTTTTACTGTTCCCTGCCTTATTTTATTTTCAGCTGAGCTGCTGGAAGGCAAGCGTTCCCACGGACGGGGAAAAAAGCGTTACAGAGACACACTCAAGGCCTGACTGAAGAGCTGCAGCATCTCCCCTGCCTCCTGGAAGAAGCTGCACAAGATCGTTCAACCTGGTGCAGCATGTTCAAATCCTGGGTGGAAGACTTTGAAACGAGGCGAGTGGAGGCACACATGCAAAAGCACCCAGTTTCGGAAAGAAGAAACAGAAAAAGAGTCAGCACCAGCTTTCAGCCTGGCTCACCTCCAAGTCTGCCCTGTCCACACTGCAAGATTATTTTCAGTTCGAGGGTCAGCCTGATCAGCCATCTTTGTACACACAACACCACACCACCCAGTGATAGCAGAGGTCGTGGTCATCTTCACCTGTGAAGGCCAAACAACATTTCTCAATGCCTGTAGTTGTTAAGGTGAAAAATGTGTCTGCCGAAAAGGCACTGGTCTCTTTCGTGTTGTGTATTGATTAAGCGCTCGTCTCTCCTCTCTCTCTCTCTCTCTCTCTCTCTCTCTCCTCTCTCCCTCTCTCTCTCTCTCTCTCTCTTTCTCTCTCTCTCTCTCTCCTCTCTCTGTCTCTCCTCCTTGTCTCTCCCAAAAGACCTCTTTGGTAATGACGATAAACATATCAAAGTGTCTCTCTCTCTCTCTCTGTCTCTCTCTGTCTCTCTCTCTCTCTCTCTCCCTCTCTCTCTCTCTCTCTCTCTCTCTCTCTCTCCTCTCTCTCTCTCTCTCTCTCTCTCTCTCTCTGCTGCGTTCGTGCGCATTTTTTTACCGTGTCTCTAAACCACCAAATCTTTGTCTCTGTCTCTCCCTCTGTCTGTCTGTTACACCCCCCGTCTCTCCCTCTGTCTCCTTCTGTCTCTCTCTCTCTCTTCTCTCTCTTCTCTCTCTCTCTCTCTCTCCCTCTCTCTCTCCTCTCTCTCTCTCTCCTCTCTCTCTCTCCCTCTGTGTCTATGTGTGTGTGTGTGTGTGTGTGTGTGTGTGTTGTGTGTGTGTGTGGTGTGTTCGTGTGCATTTTTTCCCAGTCTACTACCATATTTGAAATCTCTCTCCTCTCTCTCTCTCTCTCTCTCTCTCTCTCTGTGTGTGTGTGGTGTGTGTGTGTGTGTGTGTGTGTGTGTGTGTGTGTGTGTGTGTGTGTGTGTGTTCGTGTGCATTTTTTTCGCCATCTACCACCATATTTGGAAATTCTTCGTTGTATTGTAGAAGTATTCCGTCTTCAACCTATCATCCATCCGGAGTCGTGAAGACCGTTGGGGCCACAGAAGACTTCACCACCACCTTCACTCCACTCCTTCCCCGCCTCACGGCGACGTGTCCTCCACCAGGGTGAGCTGTGGAGCTGAAGGACATGGGCTTTTGGAGGACATGGGGCTGTTGGAGGACATGGAGGACATGGGCTGTTGGAGAGTATGGGCTGTTGAAAGACATGGGCTTTTGGAGGACATGGGCTGTTGGAGGACATGGAGGACATGGGCTGTTGGAGAGCATGGGCTGTTGAAAGACATGGGCTTTTGGAGGACATGGAGGACATGGGCTGTTGGAGGACATGGGCTGTTGGAGGACATGGGGAGGAGGACATGGGCTGTTGGAGAACATTGAGGACATGGGCTGTTGGAGAACATGGGCTGTTGGAGGTCATGGAGGACATGGGATGTTGGAGGGACATGGGCTGTTGGAGGACATGGAGGACATGGGCTGTTGGAGAACATGGAGGACATGGGCTGTTGGAGGACATGGGCTGTTGGAGGACATGGGCTGTTGGAGGACATGGAGGACATGGGCTGTTGGAGGACATGGAGAACATGGACTGGCCACATCCAAAATCCTAACTGTGGTCACACACATCCAAATCCTAATCATGGTGTGTGGCCACATCCAAATCCTAATCATGGTGTGTGGCCACATCCAAATTCTAATGGTGGTGTGTGGCCACATCCAAATCCTAATTATGGTGTGTAGCCACATCCAAATCCTAACTGTGGTGTGTGACCACATCCAAATCCTAATAATGGTGTGTGGCCACATCCAAATCCTAATGGTGTGTGTGGCCTCATCCAAATCCTAATCATGGTATGTGGCCACATCCAAAATCCTAATCATGGCTGTGTGGCCTCATCCAAATCCTAATCATGGTGTGTGGCCACATCCAAAATCCTAATCATGGTGTGTGGCCACATCCAAAATCCTAATCATGGCGTGTGGCCACATCCAAAAATCCTAATCATGGCGTGTGGGCCTCATCCAAATCCTAATCATGGTGTGTGGCCACATCCAAAATCCTAATCATGGCGTGTGGCCACATCCAAATCCTTACCATGGTGTGTGGCCACATCCAAAAATCCTAATCATGGTGTGTGGCCACATCCAAAATCCTAATCATGGTGTGTGGCCAATCCACAACACGATGGGCGCACGTGCTCTCGGAATCACTCCTACCCTCCCACCCTACCGCCCAGCTGTTGGGGGACACCTGGTTGTCAAAGGGCGCGGAAGGTGAGAGGAGAGGGCACCACCACACGGCAGACACCGGTCTGGAACCCTCAAGGACAGAGAGGAAGCGAGGCCGCCCAGTGACAACTTGGCGTGGGACGCTGGACAGTGAGCCGATGACCATCAAAGCTGCCCTGGGGTGAGGCAGAGCGGGCAGCCAAAGACCCGCACGCCTTGGAAATCTTGCAGTGGAGGCCCTTGCTCCCGTTGGAGCGAAGAGGATTAAGTAAGTAAGAGAGGAGAGGGAGAGAGGGTGGGGGGGGTGGGGGGTGGGGGCTGATTGGAAGGGCGGGGGGGGGGGAGAGGGGGGAGGGGGGAGGGGCGGACAGGTAGGGGGAGGGGGGAGGGGGAGAGAGAGAGGAGAGAAAGGGGTAGAGGAGGGGTGTTGTGTGTGGGTGGGGAGGGTGGACGGGGGGGGGGGGGGGGGGGGAGGAGAGCGAGCGAGGTGTGTGGTAGGATGGCGACCTCCAGCTGTGGGGGCAATGTGTGTGTGTGTGTGTGGGGGGGGGGGGGGGATGGTGGAGAGGGGAGGGAGGTGGGGGCAGATTCCGGTGATCGATCTCACACGCTGAAAGAGCAGGGGGGGGGGGTGGGGGGGGGGGATGGGTGGTGGAGGGGGTGTTAATGAAGGGTGAGGGGGTGGAGAAAGAGAGGATTAGAGGTGGGGGGGGAGGGGGCACTGAAGTGGTCAGTGGTCATTGAGGTTGGTGGTCAGTGGGGGAAATGGGGGATGGGGGGGGGGCGGTTGAGAGGGTTAGGGTGTGGGTGGGTATGGTGTTCGAGTGGCCGCCTACTTGTGTGTGTGAGTGTGTGTGTGTGGGTGTGGTATGGAGTGTGTGGGTGGTAGTGTGTGTGTGTGGTGTGGTAGGGTGTGTTGTGTGTGTGTGTGTGGGTTTGTGTGTGTGTGTGTGCTGTGTGTGTTTGGGATGGTGTGTGTGGTGTGTGTGTGTTGTGTGCGTGCGTGCGTGCGTGTGTGTGTGGTGTGTGCGTGGTGGTGTGTGTGTGTGTGTGTGGTGTGTGTGTGTGTGGATAATTAACAAGAATTGAAACAAAGGAGGAAAGAAGAGATTTGAAAAGAGAGGAGAGAAGAAGAAGAAGAAGGAGGAGGCGGAGGAGGAGGAGGAGGAGGAGGGGAGACGGAGAAGATGAAGAAGAAGAAGAAGAGGTAGAAGAGGAAAGGGAGGAAGAAGAAGAAGAGGGGGGAGAAGAGACAGA
>JADBJO010007823.1:0-2500 GCA_016801955.1 Conus betulinus
TACGTAGTCTCTCTGATCTTCTCGTTATTATTATTATTATTCATTATTAGTTATATTATTATTAGTTATTATATTATGATTATTATTATTATCATCATCATCGTCCTCAGCATCATCATCATTCATCATAATGCATCATCATCATTCATTGATTAGTATTATTATTATTATTAGGATGATTATCAGTAGTAGTAGTAGTAGTAGTGTTTATCATGATGTTATTATCATGATTGCATTATTGTTAGTATCATTTTTTATCACTATTATCATCATCATTATTATCATCATCTCATAATAGTCGTCGTTCCCTCTTCATCATAATCAGCAGCAGCAGCCGCAATAGCAGCAGCAGCAGCCAGCAGCAGTAGTTGTATTATTAGTGGTAATGTTTTGTTGTTGGTTTTGTTGCTGTGTACCGTTTTCATTATTCTTATCCTTGTTTGTTTTTGTTGTTGTTATTGGTGTTGCTGTTGTTGTTGTTACAGCATACATGATGAAGAGTATCCACACACCGTGAACTTGCCCTGGACCCCCCCAACCCCCACCCCCCCCCCCGCATGCCTTTTTCTGTCTTTTCAATCAGCTCTAGACCTTCCGCCATCAACCCTGACACATGGGAACAGACTGTTTTGGATCGAGCTAGATGGCGCTGCTCTATGCACAAGGGCATCAATTTATATCAAAAAAAAGGAAGATAGTTGCAGCGCAGCAAAAGAGAGACAGACAACGAAAGCTCGCGCCGACAAGCTACAGCAGGTCTCCCACATTGCCTGTCCAAGCTGTCACCGCGCATTCCGTGCACGCATCGGCTAATTAGCTACCTGGCGTATCCAACAATTACCCCCCCCCCCCCCCCCCCCCCCCCCCCAGCCCCACCCCAACACCCACACCTCAACCTCAAGATGACTGAAGTGGTTCTCGTCGATTCGACAGACAATCAACAACTTACAAACAAATCTGCCGACGTTTTGTCTTGTGTCCTTTTTTGTTCTTACTTTCTTTTGTTTTGCTTTTTTTTTTTTTAATCTGTTATTTGAAAGTACCCGTTAACAAAACTGGGCCTATTGTCCGCCTGCCCCCCCCCCTCCCTAGCACCACCTACCTCCCCCCTCTACCCATCCCCAAGTTAATATCTCATTTCTTCCCTCCCTCCCCTCTCCCCACCATATTCCTCCTTACCCATCCCCAAGTTATCTCTCATTTTCTCAGCCTCCACCTATCCCCCCCCCCCCCCCCCTGCCCTCCCTAAAAGTTTATGTCATTAGTCGATTCCCACCCCCCCCCCCCCCCCCCCCACCCCCCCCACTCGCTCCGTTCCAAGTTTAGGTCTGATCGATCGATTCCCAACATCATCGCCCGTCCATTTTCAGACAGAGACCGCTGCGTTCCATGCACCCGGTCGTTGTGATCTTCAATGACCAGTAGCCTGAAGGCGACGAGGCATCAGTCTGTCCGACAGTTGACAGTGATGTCAGTGAGTGTCCGTGACTGCGTTTTGTGATCTTCAATGACCAGTAGCCTGAAGGCGACGAGGCAATCAGTCTGTCCGACAGTTGACAGTGATGAGTCACGTGACTGTCGTGTGTGATCTTCAATGACCAGTAGCCTGAAGGCGACGAGGCATCAGTCTGTCCGACAGTTGACATGATGTCACGGACTGTCGTTGTGATCTTCAATGACCAGTAGGCCTGAAGGCGACGGGCAGCCCAATCTTGTCGGACAGTTGACAGTGATGTCACGTGACTGTCGTTGTGATCTTCAATGACCAGTAGCCTGAAGGCGACGAGGTGACTAGGTCGGTCAGACAATTCATACCGTGTCACGTGAAACTGGGTCCCCTGACGCAAGGCGGGCATCAACAGAACCGGACATGAGCTGGTCTCCTGTGGGGTCCCTGGAGTAGAGGGCCCTGGTGCAAAGCCAGAGAGGCAGAGAGAAGCGAAGAAGGATAGACCGTCATCCCTGTGGGTCACCCTCTTGTCTTCTTGCGCGGGACCTCATCTATCACGCAGCGTGCGATGGATTCCTCAAAGAGATCTCTTCCTCTCGAGAGAGAGATCTCTCTCTATAGCGTCGAGAGAGAGAGTCTCTCTCTCTCTTTAGAGAGAGAGACTCTCTCGTCTCTATAATCCCTCTACCCCTCTCTCTGTCTCTCTAGTCTCTCTCTGTCTCTCCTACCCCTCTCACCTCCTCTCCTGAGCCGTCCTGTGAGCCTTTCCCGCAGGGAACCTTTCCCTAACTCCTTCCGCTCGCGCTTTCTGGCCCTATTTTCCTTCTTTCCCTCTCACTCTCTCTCTCTCGTCTCTCTTCGTGTCTCTTGTCTCCTCTCTTTTCTCTCCTCTCTCTCTCTTCTTCTCTTCTTTCTCTCTCTCTCTTCTCTTTCACTCTCCCTCGGACAAGGATGTTCGGTCTCCTAGTGTCTGGTCTCTCCTTCTCTACCTCATCTCTCCTCGTCGCTCTCTCTCGTCTCTCTCTCTTCTCTATCTCCTCGGTACTGCGG
>JADBJO010007823.1:15000-20000 GCA_016801955.1 Conus betulinus
CCTTCTTGGCCACCACCCCATTTTGTGTGTGCGTCGGTCCTGTGTGTGTGTGTGGTGTGTGGTGTGTGTGTGTTGTGTGGTGTGTTTTTGCTGTGTGCGTGCATGCGTGTGTGTGTGTGTGTGTGTGTGTGGTGGGGGTGTGTGCGCGCGCGCGCGTGCGCGCCAGTGCGCTTGGCGCAAGCGCGTTGTGTACAATGTGTATGTGTGTGCGTGTGTGCTTGTGTGTGTGTGTGTAGTTTGGTGTGTGTGCGCGCGCGCGGCGCGCGTGTGTGGTCTGTGTCTGTGTGTTATTTAATTCTGCCTGTCTGCCGTCTGTTGTGTCTTTGTCTGTGTGTTTGTGTGTCGTTTGTGATTGGTATTTCTGAGTACAAAAAAAACAAAAAAAATAAAGAGATGAGATAGAGAGAGAAGAGAGAGATAGAGAGAGAGAGAGAGCAAAATGCGAAGAAATACAATGATATTTTCAGTAATTAATTGAGCAATGATTGTGATGCTTGGTCCGCTAATTTCTTATAAACTGTCAAATTACTTGAGGAGGAGGAATTATATATATCTATGTACATGCTGGAGAGAGAGAGAGAGAGCAGAGAGAGAGAGAGAGAGAGAGAGAGAGAGAGAGAGAGCGAGAGATGAGACATACTACGGAGAAAATAGGTAGAGAAAGAACAGAGAGGAAAGGGTTGTGAAGGGGAATTCAGAAAAAAAAAAAACATTCTGAACAGATTGATTGATTCAGCGCAGATTAAAGGCTGGTCAGTCATTTTATACGATTACTTCGTCAATGACTGATCGGTTACATTTCAAGCTGCCACTTCATCTAATCGGGGTCGAGCGTTCGAAGAATTTGATAGAGTCTGAAACTACAATAGAGAAACGAACGTCGCCAGTAATCAATCACGTCTTTGCTCTTCTAGTTCCAAAGAACCGAGAGAGGGGCGTTTGAGGACGCCTTGAACTGGGGATGGGGTGAAGGGGGAGTGGTGGTAAATTGGTGGCAGGTCAGAGGTATAAGTCAAGTGTGTGTTGTGGGTGGTGGGTGGGGGGGGTGGGGGGTTGTTGGGGGGGGGGGGAGGAAAGGCACAAGGCTAGGGACGGAGGTAGTGTTCGTAAGTGGCATGCGTGAGGCTATGAGGCATTGGCCGTTGGCGTGTGAGTTTGTTGTTTTTGTGAGGACCGGGGGGGTGGGGGGGGGGGGGGGGTGGGGGGGGGGGGGGGGGGGGGACATGGGGTGTGTGTGTTTGTGTGTGTGTGTGGGGGAGGGGGGGGGGGGGGGGGGGGGGGGGGGGGGGGGGGGGGGGGGGGGGGGGGGGGGGGTGGGGTCATGAAGAAAAACATTCAGATTGATCGGTGCGTAAGTCAGGGACACCCTGCAATCAAAATGTCCCTGTGTCTTCAATTTCCTTTAGAAGAGAAGTGGTGAGGTGGAGATTCGGAGGAGAACCGAGGAAGAAGTGAGGGAATGTGTTTTGTGTGTGGTGGTGGGTGTGTCGTGTGGTGTGCTGTGTGTGTGTGGTGTGTGGAGAGAAGCGAGCGAGAGGGACGAGAGACAAGAAAGAGAGAGAGAGAGGAGAGAGAGATGGAGACAAATATCTGTACGTAAAAATCACACACAGGCACGCACGCAACTAACCCGCGGGCACACATACACAAAGACACAGACAGAACAGACAGACAGACACACAAACACTCTCGTTCATCTCTCTCTCCTCTCTCTCTCTCCTCCTCTCTCTCTCTCTCGTCTCACATACGACAAACACACAACACACACACACACACACAACACACACACTCTCTCTCTTCTCTCTCTCTCTTCTCTCTCGCTCTCTCTCTATCCTTGCGAGCGCGCTCCTCTCAACCCCTACACAACACACCACCCCAAACACACAACACACACCCACACACAACACACCACACAACACACAACGCACGCACGCACGCACACACACACACACACCACACACACACACACACACACCAATACATACTACAAACAACACATAAACACACTCACGCCGCGCGCGCGGCGGCGCGCGCAAGGGAAAAGCACAGGAAAAAGCAGACAGAGGAAAGATTTCCGACTCCTTTTCGTCCTTCGTCCCCCTTGATCAGTTCGAGGAAAGCTCGGTAGAAACTTAGACTTGTGCTGGGGGTTCAGGGGGAACGGCAGTATGGGGGATTGCACGGACAAGGTGGGGGATGGGATGGGAATCGGGAAGGCAGAGCAGGTGTGTGTGTGTGAGGTGATGGTGGGGTAGGGGAGGGGGGCGTAAGAGCGGCGGGGGCGGGGCTAGAGGCGGGGCGGTGGTATACGGGGTTACTGTAAGTACCGAGTCTTGAAGACCTGGCGGCAACGCCTCTGGTTCAACTGGAGAAAGACCGCGGCTTCCGTCAGGCGGGAAACTGGCTGGAACACGCCACGATTGGACCTGGAGTGGCAACAAATGCCTCCCTCGCTCGTCGTCCCCTGTCTGTTGGCTATGGTCCCTGTGGCTTGGCCAGAGAGAGAGACAGAGAGTAGCGACGCGAGGGGGGGGGGGTGGGGGGGGGGGGGGGGGGGGGGTGGGAGTGGGGGGGGGCGGGAGGGGGGGGGGGGGGGGGGGGGGGGGGGGGGGGGGGGGGGGGGGGGGGGTGGGGGGGGGGGGGGGGGGGGGGGTTGGGGGGGTGGGGGGGGGGGGGGGGTGGGGGGAGGGGGGGGGGGGGGGGGGGGGAGGGGGGGGGGGGGGGTGGAGAGGGGTTGAGAGAGAGATAGACAGACAAGACATAACGCTACAGACTGACCACAGACAGCCAGATAGGCAGGCACAGACACCAGACCAAGTCACCAGAAACCACCATATAACGGACGGACGGACGAACGTTCAGAGAGAGTAGCGAGGAGCTCGCTGATAGAGAGATATAGAGAGAGAGGAAATACAAATTTAATTTCAGTTTGAATAACATTTCTACACATTGGACATTTCATGTACGTTATTAATTCCTATCTGAAACTAGACAACACCATCTCTGATAAATACCGATTCAAAATCTTGTCAATCATTCTTGACGTATAATATATATTTTTAAAATCTATCATTAGGTAGTGTTTCATGCCATGAGGCTGTTTGAGTCTAATGCAGTTAAAAACTCTATCGCTATTTTTATATGAAAATTTCGTCTCTGCTCTCTCTCATCGTCTGTGTCCCCTGGCTGCCACGACACTGACACAACTCAGTCCGGCTCCCTGGTCACACCCTGGATTATCCCTCCACAGTACCTCCACTGACCATCTCCAGGGTCGTCTGGAAGCAAACCCACCGGGGGAGTCACTGCGCTACAGTCAAGTCACTTCGGTGGCGTGCAGTGGTGCGTGGTGTTCTAATCAAACAAACGCAGGACACCAGTACTAAGTCCACCACTGATGATAATCATTGCTGAGTCGCGTGGCCAGCAAGAGTGTGCTCTCTCTCCGGAAGGTGCCACCACGTCCGACCAGCGGTAGTTCCCATGTGTTTGCCGATGCACGTGACCCCGACATAACCTCACCAAGGTCATAGACCTGGGGAAGAAATCAAAAACAGGCCACCATGAAATCAGGGCACGACGGACTACAAATTGAACTCTTTTCTTTAATGTTGTGCTGATCGATGAGGATGGTAACGATGATAAAAGTGATGCTGCGCAGTTCCATTGAGAAGAAACGCTTCAAAGACACTCACAAGGCATCCTTGAAAGCGTTTAGCATCAACCCTAAGACATGGCCATAAACTGCTATGGATCAAGATAGATGAAGCTACTCTACCCACAAAGGCGCCAGTTGATGTGAAGAAAGGACAGCTGTAGCGCAAGAAAAGAGACAGGCAAGGAAATCTGTGCCAGCAATCAAGAGCAGGTCTCCCACTTTGCCTTCCAAGCTGTCACCGCACATTCCGTGCACGCATCGGCTTGATCACCCACCTGTGGTTCCACAAATCATCCCCCTCCCCTTCCCCTCAGCCATCAGCTTGATCACCCACCTGTGGTTCCACAAATCCTCCCCTTCCCCTCAGCCCCCTTATGACTGAAGTGGTCCTCGTCCGAGAGATACAGACACCAGCTGTGCTGGTCAGGAAATTGGAGCAACACTCTCCAAGACGCATCCATTAAGTGCATGAACATTGACTGTGTTGTCCCAGTCTTCTCAGTTGAGCCAAAAGCAAACTTAACACTGGGTAGGAGCCGGTCGGAGCAGAGAAACATCCCACAACTAAATGACTCTGGGAATCGAACCCACGACGTCCCAGCCCTGGATTCCGCGATGCTAACCACTTCGGCACAGTGGCTGATAGAAGAGTCCAGTCTTTCCCCCGACTTGCACTCAGCTTGTGTTTGAACACTTTTTATAAAAGAATTTATACATTTCTCCCATGACTTTCTCAAACATAAAGGAAGCCATATGCACTCAATACATCAGGATATTTACATACCCAATTTGATTTTTTCCTTTTTGTTGTCCAAAATTAACAATGCCGTGCGCATTGAAAGAAAATCTGTGTTGTTTCCATTTGGGTTTATTTTAGCCAGGGTGAAATAAACGGAAGTAATGGGACTCATAGTAAAGATATATCTTATTGGATATAAATAAAGTCGTCTGATGTTCACATATTGAGACATATCTTTAGTGCAAATAAGTAAACACTGTCTAATAAAAAATGCCTGAACGAAACCCCATACTTCTACACTAATGAGAAGATAGGTTGTAGCTGTTTATCCAATACTTTCTTTTTTAATTCCTGTTCTGTTTACAAAGTTTACGGATTGCATCAATATACTGTTTGTCTGACAGTATGTCCATCAACACATGCGCAAATGACATGTTACCGACAGCAGTAGAACTAATGAAAAAACCGACAATCATCTTAATGACATGATCGAACTATGTCTTCGAACTTGACAAACTCCATTCTTTCTCAATAATGCAATGCTGCCGTGCCAACATTTAACTGTAACTGAAATGCAGCGTTACGCAAAGCATTCACATGAGT